>PHNY01100512.1:14561-26119 GCA_003724115.2 Anethum foeniculum
GATAACCCATATAGCATTGTGAGGAAAACCAAGTGCCGTAAACATTTTTGGGCCCCCCACGAGAACAATTATCATAACCAACAATAGGTACATTAGGTTTTCGATATTCAACACCAGCAAGGCCATCATTAAGGACCGTAGCTCTTATACCAAGTGTAGATTTAAAAACTAGATGTAGAAACTAAACCTAATATTCTTAAGCACAACAAGTCTCTATGTTTTAGGGAAAAGAGAACAACAAAACCAAACCTACTACTTAAGTGGCTAAAATCATGCAACTACTTCCTACAAATACTCTAACACTCCCACTTATCCAAAACTCCTCCTAATATTATTACTGAAACAAATTAATGACCTATTCTACCTACTATTAGGGTGGTTTAGGTGATTTACCAGTAACACAAATAAATAAATCATAATACCAATATTATTATCCAAAAGCAAGTTTTACATTAAATTCCAACATTTCAGTATCTACTTTTTTGAAAGTGGTGTAAAACTGACTCTCACCTGTAGCAAATGCCTTCTGCACTTTTTTTTTGTCAGGAAATGCCCTCTGCACTTTAGTCATTCATTTTAAATTTCTTTTTCTCTTCATTAATTCTATTATTTATTCTTTTATTTCTCCCATATCCATATTTAACTAAAACAATTTATATATTCTTTCTGTTTCAAATTTCATAACTTAAATATTTTTTACTATGATGTATATAAAAATTGTACAGACATTACTATTTTGACTAAGTCTTGGGTTGGAGTGATGGAGTGATGGGAATAATAGACGAGGAGAAAAGGAGGGAGAGTACTCACAAAATTGTGACATGCCTTGTAAGGTTTCGGCAAAGACAGTACACTCTATTGTTTTATTGCCCCGCACACCCAACTTCTGAGAAGAGTGTTAGCAAAAGCATGAATATGTGACGATTTTATAAGAGTAACTCCATTAATGGAGCTTAACCAACATAATGAAGAATATGAAAAAAGTACAATATTAATGCACGTGATTGTAAAAATGTACAAGTTTAGAGAACAACCTACATGAGATATTAGATCTATATATATATAATAAAAGACTATTGTAGATGCTTTAATCCTAACAAACTTTGCTCACTCCACCTTGCTTGGTTAATACAGCTTGTTGTTCTTCACATTCTAGCTTAATTCCACCTTGCTATTTGTTAACACCACACCTTGTTAGCTGAGTCTTGACTTGATTTGTTTTAGTCTATATATATGTAACAGGGTAAAAGTAGCTTAATTCCACCTTGCTATTTGTTAACACCACACCTTGTTAGCTGAGTCTTGACTTGATTTGTTTTCGTCTATATATGTGTAACAGGGTAAAAGTAGCCAGTTGAGTAGATGGCAATGCTTTAGTAAGCAACATCTTAGACATCGGTTACTAATACCGTTGATGTTAAAAGATTTAATAACATCACCCCGCGTTAAACTGATGTCTTTGTTGTTTGAAGACATAGGTTATTTTACGACCCATGTCTAAAGTTGCCTAAAGAAAATTCAACGCGCGCGCACTTCATTTTGTTTTCCCCGTTAGTCAAAATTGTCAAAATTTCCCGTGTTTGTTACCAATTATTTCCCCCCAAGTTTCAGACAAAATAAAAACTAAAAACTGAAAACTAAAAAACTAAAAACTAAACTAGACAAACAAAATCTATTTCAGACAAAATAAAAACTAAAAACTAAACTAGACAAATAAAATCTTTCTCGTTTCCTCCCTCGTCTAGTATCGACTCCTCCCGGCTCCAATCTCTCTCACTACCGCTAACCTCCGCTCCTCAATATGACCTCGGCTCTACAAACCTCTCCAGTGCTCTACTCACCGTGACCTCCACTCTCTTCTGCTCTACAAACCTCCGCTGTGCTCTTCTATACACCCACTGACGAATAGGGTCTTCTCGACTGTGCCTCTGATCTTGTGAGCTTGTGAGCTCTTTCCCGGTCTTCTTTGCTTTAATTGGTAAGTTTTTAAAAATCAAAATCCGAATTTCTTAAATTGGGGTTTTTAAATCGAAACCCTAATTTCTAAAATTGGGGATTTTCATTTACGTGGATGTATTTAAGTAATTATTTTGAATTTGTTTTGTTTACAGGACCTTTGTCACTTGGTTATGGTTGCTGCTGTTGTTTTAGATAATTTTTTATTTTTTAATTTCTTATTTGAATTTCTAAAATGTATCACTAATTAAAGTGAGTTGTTCTAGTAGTTGTCAATTTGAAGTGTGTGAAAATGTGTGTAAAATGTGATATGAGAATGTATATTTTGGAATGTGTGTGTATAAGTATATGCTTGAATGTGTGTTAAAATCTATCCTCATCTTTATGCTTGAATGTGAGTGTATAAGTATGTTTGAATATGTGTATAACTTGAATGTGATGTGAATGTTATCTTCTGTCTTATGTCTCTCTCTGTCTTATGTCTTATCCCCCTCCCTCTCTCCTGTCCCTCTCCCTCTCTTCCCTGTTTTTCTTATGTGATTAGTAATTTATGAGGTTTGTTTATTTTGAGCTTAATAATGTTTGAAAGGATATTAGTTTCATTTGATTTTTGAGACAAAATGCTGATGAGTAGCATGTGCTAGTTGCTGGTTAGCTTGATATTTTAGTTATTTGTTTATCTCTGTAACCAATGACTTTGAAGATATGTAATATGTAACTTTAGTTTGGTGGATTTGGTTGTTGACTGCTGAAGATATTTTTCCCTATTGTGCATTGCTCTTGTGTGTAATGAGTGTTGGTAGTCTGTAACGAGTGTTGGTGCTAAGTCTACTGATTGTGATTAATATAATTATAGGAGGGGATTGGGGATGGAAAATTTTGGTCCTGGTTAAGAGTTCTTTTTTTTTTCCTTAACGTTTAAGCAGGGGCTAGCTAAGTACATTTTCTAGGTTTATATTTATTAATATTAGTATGTTAGCAAGATTTCATGTATTTTCTTTTTTATGTTCACAGGGTCAGACCTTAGAGCTAGCTACATCTATCTTGGAGAATGAAGACATTCTTTTGTGCTTCTACTAATTCAGAGCTTCTACAAATTTAGAGGTACTCTCAATCCCTTTCTTACTGTACTTGTTTATTTAAAATTTGCTCCAACTGTGATCATTATTTGTATGCTTCATATGCTTTGAATTTCATATGTTTTATATGGTCTAAAATCGTAATTACATATGCTTATAATTTCGTATTCTTTGTATGATAATGTATCTGAGTGAGAAACATGTATGTGACTGAGAAACATGTATTTGATTAAGATTTTTATATATGCATCTTATTAACTTTATAATGAAAAAACATGAATTCTTAGTTTTCTTATGTCTTGTATCATATGTCCTATGTGTGATTATTATACTTTAAATCATATTACTATCATATATACTTTGTGCATTCAATTAATAATAAGTCTTTGGAATTTTATACAAAGATAATGCTACAATAAACTATTATAAGTCATAATACATAATATTTAATCACTATAATAATACTAAAAATTTTAGTGAAATACCGGGTGGTTTGAAATGGATAAGTCATGGATAAAACCGATAGGGATTCTTTACAATATGAAACTGGTGTCAAAAACTTCTTGATATTTGTCGAGAAAAATGCTAAAGACAAAAAGAAAATTCCTTGCCCATGTGCACGCTGCGTTAACTTCAAAAAGTTTTCGGTGAATGTAACCAAAGGTCATCTATATGAATCAGGTTTTAGTTTAGGGTATTTTGATTGGATTTGGCATGGAGAAGAGTTTGTTACTAGTACTAAGTCATCTGTGGCTAGTACGTGTCGTCCGGGGAAGCCTAACATTTAATGTATGTGAAGCAGCCTATAATAAGGAAGATTGCGATAATGAATCAAATGAATTTAAGAGGTTTGTTGCCGATGCGAAACAACCTTTGTTTGAGGGAAGTGAGTGCACTAAACTAGAGTCACTCTTAAAATTACATAATTAGAAGGGTAGGTTTAGATTTAGTGATAAGGCCTTCACCAATCTGCTTGAATCTATTGCCTCTTTTCTTCCTAAAGATAATGTGCTTCCGGCTAATATGTATGAAGTGAAAAAAATCTTAACTGATTTAGGACTAGTATGTGAAATTCCATGACTGTCCAAATGATTGCGTATTATACAGGGGCCCCATTTTGAGTATTGTGCAGAGTGTCCAAAATGCCATCTTTTTGGCTGGAAAGTTGGGATAGATGGTAAAGTTAGGGTTAATGTGCCTGCCAAGGTTATGTGGAATTTTCTGATAAACAATCACCAGATTTAAAATGTTTAAATCTTCTTCTACTACTAAATTAATGAATTGGCATGCAAATAATCAATCTAAAGATGGAAAGATGCATCATCTATGTGATTCTCTTTCTTAGAGAAATGTAGATTATAGATGGCCCGAGTTTGGTAGCGAGGAAAGAAATATACGTTTAGGATTAGCGGTCGATGGTATAAATCTACACAATAATGGATTAAAGAATCGATATAGCTGCTGGCGAGTTATGTTAGTAACGTATAATCTTCCTCGATGATTATGCATGAAGAGGAAGTTTATGATGTTAACAACATTAATTTCTGGCCCCCATGAGCCTGGTAATAATATTGACAAATATCTACAACCACTGATTGATGATTTAAAAAAATTGTGGGAAGAAGGTGAACCAAACGTGTATGATGCGCATACCAACTCTCATTTCACTTTTAGGGCAGTTCTCATGTGGACGGTAAATGACTTCCCGGAGTACGCAAATTTGTCGGGGTGCATTAATAAGGGTTATAAGGCTTGTCCAATATGCGGCGATCAAACTGTGGCTAAATATTTAAGTCATAGTAGGAAAATGTGTTACCAAGGTCATCGTCGGTATTTTGATAATCATCATTCTTATAGGAGGCAGATGACAGCTTTTGGTCATGCAGATGAACCGCTTAGTGGAGAAGAAGTGTTGGCGCAGCAACAACAACTTAAATTCAGTTTTCGGAAGGGGGTAAGTCAAAAAAGGTGGAATATGCATGGAAAAAGCAATCGGTTTTTTTTTAGTTAGAATATTGGAAGTTTCACCACGTTCGTCATTTTTAAGATGTTATGCCCGTCGAGAAGAATGTGTGTGATAATATAATAGGGACACTTCTTAATATGAAATACAAGACTAATGAAAGCCTTGCCTCTCGCCTTGATATGGTTGAGATGGGATTAATGGCTGATTTAGCTCCTGAAATAGGTGACGAAAGAACATACTCAGCTCCAGCCCCTTTTTCTTTGTCCAAAAAAGAAAAATAATTAATGTTGTCGTCATTGTCCAACATGAAACTTCTATATTGACATGCCTCAAGTATTAGAAATTGTGTATCAATGATGGATCTAAAGTTGTACGGGCTGGAGTCCCATGATTGCCATATCCTCCTCCAACAGTTAATACTAGTTTCAATTCGATCCGTGCATCCAAAAAATGTTAGGGTTAGTATCATAAGATTGTGTGTTTTCTTCAACTCTTTGTGCAACAAAGTCGTAGATGTGTCGAAATTAAGTAAACTACAATCGGATCTGATTTTGACCTTATGTGAGTTGGAAAAGATATCCCTCCATCATTTTTCGATGTTATGATACATCTCACAGTCCACTTAGTAAGGGAATTACGTTTATGTGGTCCAATTTTTATAGATGGATGTATGCATTTGAATGATCCAATATAATATTGAAGAGTTATGTAAGAAACCGATTTTATCCGAAAGGTTGTATAGCTGAAGGTTATCTCAAAGAAGAATCAATAGAATTTTGCACTGAGTTCTTTAGAGAGAGTAGTACAACTGCTGGCCCTCGGAAAAATGAAGACAACATTTCTGGTCCAGTAGGTGGTGTGATAATGAAGTCAGTGCAGAAAAAGAATGAGATGAGGCGCATCTTATAGTCCTTCTTAATAATACGGAAATGGAACCATACGTTATGTAAGTAAAATATTTACAAGTATATTTATAAGTGATAAAGTTGTTTTTATTAGGTTTAATCTTATTTGATGTAATTATTTTCAGACTGCATAAGAAATATTTGGAAAGGATTTAGCAAGGGAAAAAAAAGAGTGTATAGTGGCTATTGGGAGAGCACAATAGGCAGTTTGCTGATTGGTTTGAACAAAACGTTAGTTTATATTCTTTTCCCTTTTTATTACTATTTTCTGTATTTTATATTTTGAATTGAAATCAACTTATATGCATTATGACTTTACGTTCAGGTAAGTACAAAAATGAGGGAGAATAACATGGTTGGTAGGAAAACCTTCATTTTCAATGTTGACTTACGAAGGTTATGTAGTTGACAGGGTCCGATACCACACAAAATAACGAGATAATACAAGGGTAGTTCAAAACACTGGTGTGTCACTAGTTGCTAGGACAATCCAAGTCTCTAGTGTTAAGGATGTAAATCCTATAGGGAGTGATTTAACATTTTATGGGATTATAGAAGAAATATGGGGGTTAGATTACCAAACATTCAAGTCCCTTTGTTTTTGTATACATGGGCAGCAAGAGGTATCAAGTCCGATAATCTTGGTTTCACTCTTGTGAAATTCAATCGACTAAGTCTTTTATATTAAGGATCCATCTGATTCTAATTGGTCCATCGTGCTATCATCGACAACTCGAGACTATCATGACGTATACAATGAAGATTCTCCAGAAGACACCTCCTAGAACCCTCCCCCATTATGTTCTAATATCCCTACATGTGACCCTACGATGATGCAAGTGTTAACAATTGTAACACACCCTTCCTAAAATACGAGGAGATATTACTTATAATCCAAATCCAGCAAATAGAGCACTACAATAATTCCTAAACAATAATTAAACCGTCTAAAAAATAATCTCCAAAATAATATTAAATGTTCAAATTGTTAAAACCAATAATAATGAATGCCAGAAATCTCTAAATAAATAATTAAGTCTAAATAATGATAAAAGTCTGGAAATCCTAGTCAACGAACTAAGGGTAGCTCTCCATCACACAGTCCCAGATTCCCTAAGCACCTTCCAGAAAAAGAATACGGCATGAGCCAAATGCCCAGTACGGATTGGAATACAATTTACAAAACATAAAATCGGAAACAAATATTTCACAGATTATAATAATATAATAATTTCAAAAACAAATATGGTTGAACCAACGACAGGTTAGGATATTTCATAACGAGATCAGAACAGATACAAATACACATATCATAGGGTACCTAATGTGTGCAACAGAACGGATAACGCGTACGACATATACAACGTCACCGTAAAATCAAATCACAAATCAAATCTGGGTGCACCCACGTATCCTGAACAAATATCAAATGCACAAAGTTCCTTCCAAGAACTAACAGAAGCATACGCCATGACGAATCACACTGTCATGGAAGTGTCATGTCATTGGTGTCGCAATGACGTGGCTGTAGTACCCCTACGGCTGGTTAACTCTGTATACCCTAAATCACTAAGGGTCTAAATAAAAAATAATTTCACAAAATTTGAAATCACCTCGAACAAATAATTCGAATTTCCAAAGCAGAAGAGTATCATAGATAATGTCTCAAAATTTCAGAAACAGATATTTAAAATTTTCCAAACTGATTTTAAAATAATTTTCAAAAACTAAAACGGTCAAAACAAATATTAGCGAACAAAATATAGAATTGAAGGAATCCGATATATTTAATTCCAAAGAGGAGTAGCGCTCAATAAAAGGGGACAGAGTTCGTACCTCAAATATAACAACCAAAAAATACTAACGAAAACCGCACACCATCCTCTAAATTCCCAGCTCCCAGCCTATCACAAGATTTATAGTTTATTATTAACAATTCATTTTTCATTTTTTTATACTCTCTTAATATGATTAATAGTGCATATAGGAATTATTAAAGAATGCTTATAACGTCAATAACTTAGCATTAAATTAAAGCTTGTATTATGACATCATGTCTACCTTGTTAGTGTGTATAATGAACATATCAAAACAAAACCACTAGTACTTCACTACTTGCCCACTTGAAACAAACAAATATAATGCTCCTGGAGCATTGATATTAAAATTCATCTTTTGCCATTTTAATTAAAGCCTAGTAAATAATATATTAAAAAAAGTTAGTAGCCCATTAACATACTAAGAATCATTACTGAATATAATAATAATAATTCATAAATAAACACAAATATAAATATGACTTGAACATTAAATATATATGGACTAACGGAAACCAGGACTACAACTTTCACTATAACTATATAAAATTCTTGGCTAAAATACAACCTCGATTAGACTTTATAATTATGCATGATTTACTTATTATATTTAAATTAGGTGCTAGCTTCGTCGAGGACACTAGGAAAAATTAAAATAAAAATAAATTAAAATTCATATCCATGTACATAATAATCAAAACAAAGCCATGATATCAAAGATAGAATATTAGTAAATTGTGGTACACCACTTGTTTAGGCTACTCAAGAGCACGATTCTAACAAGATATTAAAGTCAATTTATACACATAAGAGATATCATACAGGACCAGAGCGACATGGATCAAAGTAAAATAAAATAAAATACTCTTATCAAATAAGTATGGTGAAACGTTTTTTATATATTAAAATCAATAATATTATACTCATAAAAGTAGACTCCATGAATATGAATCACAATTATATGGGCATTATAAAAAAATACAATAATATATGACAACTCACTTTTCAAGACTTTGGTACAACACTTAAAACAAAGTATCTCTTAATAGCCTCTTCATTCTGCAGCTCTACCTTCCAAAGAAACTCTCAAGCAATTTTTGTTTTAGGGTTTTTAATAATAGAGCGCGTGTTATTTATATAGCCTCAGACATTCACATACGAATAGGAGTCCAATTCTCAGTTTCTTTTCTATTTTTTTTTCCTTTTTAAATAGCAAAAATAATGTAATCATTTATTCTAATTATAATCATATTTTTATTATTATTATTATTATTATTATTATTATTATTATTATTATTATTATTATTATTATTATTATTATTATTATTATTATATTCACATATATTACATAAATACCACCTTAAAAAGGATTCTGTCCCCGAATCAAACGAAACTAAATACTTGTACCTGAGTCGAACAAATGCGGATATTTCTCACGAATAGATTGTTCTAATTTCCATGTAGCCTCTCTGTCAGAATGATTTTTCCACAAAACTTTCACAAACGGAATTGTGCTCGTCCTCAAAACTCGCTCCTCTCGAGCTAATAAGCTTCTGCTTCCTCCTCACAAGAAAGATCTCTTCCTAATTTTATGCAATGGATACTGAACTACGTGCTATGGATGATACTTATAACCCCTTAAAACCGACACATGAAACACATTATGCACATGAGATAATTGTGGTGGTAACACAACTCTATAAAACACTTCCCCGACTTTTTCCATAACATCAAAAGGTCCAATATATCTCGGGCTAAGCTTCCGTTTCATACCAAAACGCTTCACACCCTTACAAGGCGACACCTTCAAGAACACATGATCACCAGGTACAAATCCACCAAACTTTCTATGTTCATATGTATAACTCTTTTGACGCGATCGAGCTTACTTCAAGCTTTCCTTAACTTTCTCTACCTTCTCTTAGTGATTCTAACCAACTCTGGCCCTTCAATAACTCTCTCACCAACCTCATCCCAACAAGATGGAGCCCTTAACCTCCTACCATACAAGGCCTCAACTGGTGGCATACCAATACTCGCATGCCAACTATTTATCCCAATCACCCGTCCACTCCAAAGAACAACCTCTCAACATATCCTCCAACGTCTAGATCGTCCTCTCTGACTATCCATCAGTCTGCCGATGAAAAGGTGTACTAAAATTAAGCCTTATACCCGAAGCTTGCTGGAATCCCTTCCAAAAATGTGACGTAAATCTCGTATCCCTATCAAATACTATTGACACGAGAACACCATGAAGTCTAACAATATCTCGCTGAAAAATCTCTGCTAACTCGTGAACAGGAGTAGTCTCTCTAATAGGCAAGAAGTGTGCTGACTTAGTAAGCCTATCAACCACTACCCATATGACATCATTCTTCTTAAAGGTTCTCGGCAAATGAGTCACAAAATCCATAGTAATGTTTTCCCACTTCCAAACTGGAATATCAAGCTGCTGCAATAGTCCACTACGCCTCTGATGGTCTATCTTCACCTGTTGACATGTAAGACATTTCCCCACAAATTCTACTATATCTCCTTTCATTCCACTCCACCAAAAGTGCTTCTTCAAATCTCCATACATCTTAGTAGAACCTGGATGAATAGAGAATAAAGAGCTATGAGTCTCTTTTAGAATTTCTTCATGAATCATCGGGTCTGCGGGCACACATAATTTACTACCTAACCGTATCACACCCTCATCATCAATACGAAAATGATTTTGCTTACCATCTGCTATCTCGGATCTAATAACGTCCAAACCTGTATCATTCTTCTAAGCTTCTTTAACCCTCGAAACAAAGTTGGTTCCACTGTCAAACTTGCAATGCTACCACCTTATCCTCTAACATACAACTCAACACCTAAGCGCTCAAAATCTGAAATAAGGTGGGGCTGAGTGATGAGAGATGCGACACTTCCCAAGTTCTTCCTACTAAGAGCATCTGCCACAACATTCACCTTCCCTGGATGGTACTGAATATTAGCATCATAATCCTTAAGAAGTTCAAGCCACCTCCACTGCCTCATGTTCAACTCCTTCTGAGTAAAGATGTACTTGAGACTCTTGTGATCAGTAAAGATGTCACAAGTCTCACCATACAGATAATGCCTCCAAATCTTCAAAGCAAAGACCACTACTACTAACTCCAAGTCATGGGTAGGACAGTTCACCTCATAGGGTTTAAGTTTCCTAGAGGCGTAAGGAATCACTTTTCCATGCTGCATAAGAACATACCTCAATCCTCTCTTAGAAGCATTACTATAAACCTGAAAACCTCCACTTACCGATGGCAAAACAAGTATAGGTGCTGAAACCAACCTCTTCTTCAACTCTTGAAAACTTTGTTCACGATCACCATTCCACTCAAACTTAACTCCCTTCCTCATTAGTTGAGTCAATGGCAAGGCTATGGATGAGAAACCTTCCCCAAAGTGCCTATAATAACCTTCCAGACCCAAGAAGCTTCTCACCTATGTCACATTGCTAGGTCTTGGCTATTAGTGTTTGTGCCCTAGAGACAACACTATTATGTTTTAGTATAAGACATTTGGATTATTAAGTTCATGTTCTATCGATTATTCCCTTTTATAATTTATTTACTCAAAATTTACTACGATATAAATGTTAGATTAATAAATGTCCTTGGAATATGATATGCATTCTATATCTCTAAGTACATGACTTAGAAATCAGATTATGAGAATAGTATCAATAGTCCTAAAGATCCCTAGTCGAGTATTATTATTAAGGGACAATAATAATGCATTAAGACTGGTGTGTTTGTTGACAGATGATCACATCTCATTGATCATAGGTATAGTGATACTAAAG
>PHNY01100550.1:888-18375 GCA_003724115.2 Anethum foeniculum
GGAGTCTTCTTCAAAGCCAATGATCTTCTTATCATCAAAAGACATATTGATGGATTCAATAATTGTTAAGGTTCTCAGATTGAAAACCTTAAAGGCCCTTGATTTTGGATAGCCAACAAAAATTCCTTCATCATCTTTAGCTTCAAATTTTCCCAGTTGTTCAGTATATGTTTTAAATACAAAGCACTTGCAACCAAACACATGAAGGTGTTTCAAACTTGGCTTCTTATCTTTTATCATCTGATATGGAGTAACACCATGCCTGTTGATCTGTGTTATATTTTGAGTATGATAGGCTGTGTTAATTGCTTTAGCCCAAAAGTATGTGGGCAATTTGGTTTCCTCCAATAGTGTCATTCCACCTTCAATCAGAATTCTATTTTTCCTCTCAAAAACTCCAATTGTTGAGGAGTACCAAGAGCAGAAAATTGTTGAAAAATGTTTTGAACTTTATCCTCTCACTTCTCAGAATCTTGACTTTGTACTTTGAGCCATTCTCTATCAGCTTGACATGATCTAGAAGAATTTCTAGTGTTTCATCTTTCCTATATAGAAAATAAACCCAAGTAAATCTGGTAAAATCGTCAACAATTAGTGGAGTATACCTCTTTTTGTTTATGGACATGATATTGATAGGTCTAAAGAGATCCAAGTGTAGCATATGATATGGTTCAGTAATGGAAGACTCTATTTTGCTCTTGAAAGAAACTTTTCTCTGGTTTGCTTTGTGACAGGCATCACATAGTCCAACAGAAGAATAGAGCATATTTGGTAGTCCTCTTACCAAATCTGTCTTTACCAGCTCATTAATGTTATTGAAGTTCAGATGAGAGATCTTTTTATGCCAGTTCCAACTTTCAACTACTTATGCTTTGATTATTAAACATGTAGCAGGACCATCGGTATTTGCACGAAGATTGGCTTCATATATGTTACCATGTCTGTATCCTTTAAGTACAGTTCTATTTGATTTTGTATGAACCACTTCATAGTGTGATTCATAGAATACCATATGATAATCTCTGTCAGTAATTTGACAGATGCTTAAAAGATTGTGCTTCAGTCCATCTACCAGAGCTACATTTTGAATGATGACATTTTCAATTATAATATTGACATATCCCAAAATTTGTACTATGTTGCCATCTACATAGGTTACATATGGACCAGCCTTCCTCACAAATTCGGATAGTAGGGATTTGTTTCTAGTCATATGTCCAGAATAGACACAGTCCAGGACTAGAACATTTTTCATGTTACCCTGCAATCAGAAATTTGATCAATTAGAGTTTTTAAGAACCCACACTTGTTGGGTCCTATTTTTTAACATCTTATATTTTTGTACAACAGAAGTTTTTCTGATAGGATTAAGCTTATCAGAATTTGATCCATCAGGATTTACTCCATCAGAATTTGATCCATCAGTATTAATTGTCCTATCAGTATTAGAGTAATAAGATGCACTCCCTTTGGAGATGTTCTAGAAGTGTGAGAAGAATTTATGCCTTTATAAACTTTGGGAAAGGATTGTAATAATTGTAATACAAGTCATGATATGCACTACATGTATAAATAGAATGCCAGACACTACCACAATGAAAACAAAGATTTTATGGTTTATAAAATACTGATCTATTCCTACCATCAGACTTAGGAATGACAGTAGCCTTCTTTTTATTCTTCTTGCAATCAATAGCAAGATGATTAGAATTACCACAATTAAAGCAAGCTTTTTTGGGAGCAAAAGGAATATGCTTATGGTTATTTGCTTTATTTATACCATGTTTTCAATTTCTATTTCTTCTAGGACATTTAGACTGAGGTTTTCCAGTAATCTCAGAAATCTTCTTTTTTAATTGTCCTTTTGATAATAGTCCTACATTCTTTTCTTTCTTTTCAGATTTAGATATTTTATTTTTCTTTTTTTCAGGTGTCATTGAAGTAGAGCCCTTTTCAAAGATAGATTTGGGTACACTATTGGTAGAACTGACAAATTTAACTGGAGTAGTATTGGTTATTTCATTTTTAGTGTCTACATCCTTCTCTTTTAAGTTCTTATAATCTAGACACTCCTTCCAGTTCTTATTACTAATCATACTATGAACCTTTTTACCTGAATACGTCCAAACCTTAAAAGTTTCTCTCTCTTCTTCTAAAACTTTTTCTAACAAGGCATATTTAATGATCATTTGACTTTCTACATGTTTAGGTTGATCACAATATTTCTGAACCTCATGCATGAAAATCAATTCAGCTTCCAAAGGACCATTTCTCTTTTTCAAGTCATTTGTCTCTGATATTAATCTATCATTCTCTAAGGATTTGTTCTTAAAATTAACATGCAATGATTTCAAGAATGACTTTAATTCAGACATATTATCAGTATCAAAATAAAAGAGTGTAGTTAATACCTTTGCATCAGGAGCAACAGTATCCTCAAAGCTACCCATCAATGCATAGTTGACCTCCCCATTGTCAAAATATGAGAACTCCATCCAGTCTTTGCTTGAGGCAATGAGTGCCTTGCTTTTTTCCTTTGTCATTCTTTGATTTCCTACACTCATTCGTAAAGTGACCAAACTCATCACAGTTGTAGCATTTGATTTTGTATCTATCCACCTTTCCAGCTTTAGGGTCTTTACCATCTCTTTTCTTGGTGTTCCTCTTTTCTCCACCAGGGTATCTTTTCCTGAAGCTCTTATTCTTCAAAGATTTTCTAAATCTCATCTTACTGAAACCCTTAATAATCATAGCATCCATTTGCAAGATGTCAGGATCAGCCATGTCTACATCAGTATCTCCATCAGTATGATCATCAGGACTTGATGATGAATCATCAGTATTTGACTCCACTTCAAAGCTTTTTCTCCTGGAGCCTTCCATCATCTTTGGCTTGGAATTCCTACCCTCAGCATTCAAAGCAACTGATTTCATTTTGTTGTTTTTCCTATGCTGAATCTCCAAGTCATGAGTTCTTAGAATTCCATAGACTTCATCTAGAGTGATATTATCCAATTCATACTGATGTCTAATAATGGATGTTTGAGTATCCCACTCTTCAGATAGAGCTCTTAGAAATTTGGTGTTTGAATCTTCGGTATCATACACATTTCCTACTAAAGACAAGTTATTTAATAGAGTTAAGAACCTATCATATGTGCCAGTGAGACTCTCATCAGTTTTGGCCTCTAAGTGTTCATATTCTTACAGCTCTTCTGATCTTCTTGATAGCCATTGTTCCTTGGCATTGAGTTTCCAAGGAATCCAAGATGTCCTTTGCAGTTTTGCAAGCAACTACTCTTTTTGACATCACATCTCAAGACTGTTATGCAAAATATTCCTTACTTTTGCATCCTTAAACGGAAGCCTTCTCTTCAGCAAACCACTCCATTATTTCCTTGACTTGATAGTGTTCAGGAACAGTAGGAGTTAAGGGGACCAGTTTTGTTGAAACTAGTGGTCCATCATTGATTATGTCCAAATAATCAAGGTCTGTAGCTTTTAGGTGCATCAACATCTTTACCTTCCACGTTGGATATTCGGCTTTCTTTAGAATAGGAATCTTGATGCTTTCATACTTGTTTAGAGACATTTTGATATTTTCTATTATTAATTTATCAGTCTATTCTGATACCAATTGTTGCCCAATAAATCATAATTATTTAATGGGGGTTGGATATAGTTGTATAAATAAATCGAAAACATTTAAACAAGTATGATATATATGAAACAACTTTTTATATATCTGTAAGAATTGTTACAAACTCTCTCAAGAGATCCTGATATTCTTGAGAGCTGCTAGGCTTAATAATCCTCAATAATTCACACCCTATTGTGTTAGTCTATTATGTGTTCATATACATTATACAGTTAGAGTATCAATTATAAGATATAATCTATCAATTACAACTCTTTATAATACATATTTTAAAATGATTAGCTAAGATCCTATAACTCAGAACCAACAAATCAATCTGCTCCACTTTTTAAGGAACATAATCAATCATGAAATATTGTCCAGTCAGACAAATCCTGATTAGCTACAACTCCTGACGTTTTACCAAATCCTAATGACGTAAAGCACCAAATCTTGATCAGTCGCCTGAGCCAAATCCTGATCATTGAGAATCAGCATGTAACATAAAAAATTACGAGAGTGTGAGGAAGACATATTACATCAATAATAATTTTTTGAGAAAATTTTAATGAGCATAAAAAAAATAAACTTCTTAAATTGTCATCATAAATATATATTACATTGATATATAGTTTACTGGTTATAGATTTAAGATTTATGGAATAGATTAGAATAAGGGTTAGAGCTTCGAATTTATTTGAAAAAAATTGAATAATTTAACCGTACAATGTTTTTATTATGAAAATTTAGGACTATATGGAAAAAAACTTTTTTTCTAACATTTTTTTACTAGAGATTATAGCAATTATAAATTTCTACAAAAGAATATTATTGCATATTATGAAAATATGTATATATAAAATATTAACATTCATCAGAACTACAGATTTATTTGGTATAAAATATATGTGATAAGAGAATTTTGATTTAATTTTATTTTATGTGAGACTTTTTCGAAAATTAAATAATTTTGTAATTAATTTTAAAAAATTATGAAAATTATCAAAGTTTCATGTCCACATGCTACGTACATTATAATTTTTTGAGGAAATTTTAATGAGCTAATAATGAATTTTTTTTTCGCTATAGAGTAGATAGTATGGTTACATATGTAATTTAGAGGTTATAGATTTAAGGGTTATGATATGGATTAAGGTTTAAGTTTCCAATTTATATTCCATCGGTTTTGGATAATCCAACCGTATGGATGTGAAAATTATCAAAAATAAAGACTGAACAGAAAAAATCAATTAATTTAAAAAATTTAATCTTAAATATCTTTACAAAATTAAATTTAGGTGTTGAGATCCAAGTCGTATAATGTTCCTCCTATTCGGAATAAATATCGAACAATCCAACCATCCAAATGTTAAAATGGTTAAAAGAAAATGTTATATGTAAAATTTCAAGAGTTTTTAACAATTAGAACCTATTTATTTTAACGGATGAGGTGTAATTAAACTTAATCCTAAGTTTCACCTTACACTCTTATTGGTGGTTATGATAAAATCCACCAAAATCATGATTTCAATTTTTCTTTTCAACTTTGCTTCAACCTATTGTTCATAGCTCATAGTTTATGATAAACTTATCTATTTTATTAAAAATCCAATCAACAATAATTAATAATATTTTATTTACATACTATAAAATAAATATCATTTTAAAAAATTAAAACAATTGTGCATGGGACTTAAGCTAGTGCATTTCTGAAAGGAGGAAAAAACAACCTGCGTTTAACTCCGGACTCATCTAGGTTATTGGGCTTTATAATTTGGTAGCCCAATCATTTAAGAACAAGTGGAGATTTTCATATTGATATTGGGCTTCAATATATTGAAGATTGGGCTTCAATATATTGAAGATTTTCATCATGCATTAAAATCCGTGCCAAATATATTGAAGATTGGGCTTCAATATATTGATATTGGGCTTCAATATATTGAAGATTTTCATCATGCATTTAAATTTTGGAATTTGTATGTGTTGGGTGGTGTCAACCCATGTACCACATCGAATAGATAATAGAAAATTATCTAGTATATAGAGCAGCCAGTTAACTCCATTAGAAAGAGGCCTTTTGGGAGTGGCCCAATATCAAATCCGTGCGGGCCCGGCCCAGAGCGGACAATATCATACCATTGTGGAGTTATGGCTTGCTCGTGGCCCAACAAGTGGTATCAGAGCCAAAGATTCAGCTGGACCTTATAGGGTAATGGGCTGGACTACGGTTGTTCGATGTGGGTGGTTCTCTTTGGTGTGAACGCGATTAGAGATCTATTGTGTTCCTTGCGTCTTTGCAAGATGTAGACGGATTTATTGCGTTATTTACCAGATAATTTTCTATTATCTATTCGATTTGGTACTTGGTTTGACACCACTCAACAATTCTCCCCTCAAACCAAGAACCACAAATCTTGTGGTCTTACACCCGCGATAAATCCGTCCACATCTTGCAAAGCCGCAAGGAACCCGACAGATCTCCTATCGCGTTCACACCGAGGGGAACCACCCACATCGAACAACCGCAGCCTAGCCTATTACCCCACAAAGTCCATCTCCGAACCTTTGGCTCTGATACCACTTGTTGGGCCGTGAGCAAGCCTTAACTCCACAATAGTATGATATTGTCCGCTCTGGTCCGAGCCCGCACGGATTTGTTTTTGGGCATATCCCAAAAGACCTCATACTAATGGAGTTAATTGGCTGCTTTATATACAAAAGAATTTTCTCTTGTCTCATCGATGTGGTACTTGGGTTGACACCACCCAACAATCCTCCCCTCAAAACAAGAACCACAAATCCCGTGGTCTTACACGCAATAAATCCGTCTACATCTTGCAAAGTTGCAATGAACACAACAGATCTCCAGTCGCGTTCACACCGAGGGGAACCACCCATATCGAACAACCGCAGTCCAGCCCATTACCCCATAAGGTCCAGCAGAATCTTTGGCTTTGATACCACTTGTTGGGCCGTGAGCGAGCCCTAACTCCACAATAGTATGATATTTTCCGCTTTGGGCCGAGTTCAAACGAATTTGATTTTGGGTCACTCCCAAAAGGTCTCATGCTAAACAGTATGAATAGGTTTTTGATGAAATATGACAATGAGATTTTATGAAATTGAACAATGAGACTGTTTCTAACTGAGCTCAAGAATGGAACTATTGTTCACGGCACCATCACAGGTTCCATCTCTCTCTCTATTTCTGTATATATAATCTTAATTGATTTATTTTGTTTTAAATATGTGGTGAGAAAGGTAAGTGAATCAGGAGAGCTTTTAGTATGGATGAAACCCCTTTTTGTTAGGGTTTTAGCATCCTTATTTTGATATATGTTTTATTTGAGATAATTAAGGACCCTTTTGTTTTGTTTGGTTGTAAGGGTATGTTATGCTATAAATTTTGGATCTTTGATATTGTTTGTATAGAGCAACAGTTTTTGCTGTTTTTTTTTTAAAATTGGTTTGTTAAAGTCGATCAATTTTAGTTGAATTTATCATAGTATTTTGATTGCATTCAGTCAAATTTATGGTACAATAAAAAGTAGTTAAAATTAATTTTAAACCACATAAGGCCGAATTTAATTTACGGGCAGGACTTTTAAATTTTTTCAAAAAGTCAATTTTTTGGGTTGGATTTTCAAATTTCAAGTGAAAAATTACATTATACCGCCTTCGGTAGCATTTAACCGGTCGAATTTAAGCAATTGTATTTATCAGGTCTAAAATCGACCGAACTCCTAAATTCGACTCCCTTAAAAATAACCGGTCCAAAACCGGTCGTATTTAGTTAAAAATGACCACTTGCAGTCGAATTTAGTAAATTTGACCAAATTTTTCCTGCTAAATTCGACTAATTTTTTTAGGTCGAATTTAGCCATTTTTCTTGTAGAGATTATTTATAAAAAATTGAATATTTAATATTCTTTAATTTTTGGTTCTGGTAAATCATATAGGGTCCTCAGTCTACATACCCTCTTTTTTTATTTATTTTTATCAGGGGAATACACTCCCATAGGTTAATATCGAAATACAATACCCATAAAATATATTTTTCTTCCATTCAAGAAAGACTATCATCTCTAACTGAAAGACATGTAAGATGTCACAAAAATTTAGATAATAAAATCTTAATGCAAAGTACCTCGCGATTTTAGTAAATATTATTATAATGTTGTAATTATATAATGAATTACCTATCAATGTATATTTGGAAATAGTGTTGTAATTAATAGTGAGGATTATTTATTAATTATAATAAATTTTCAGCTTGTTAAGCACTAGCTAATTTTCAGCTTGATGAGAGTGTTGGCCAGTGAGTAAAGGTTTGGGGTTTGCTACGTATTCCTCTCGTATTGTCATGCCCCCTTCTCTTCGTCACTTTATCTTGTTGAACTATAAGGGTGAAATGGTTATGCGTAAAATAATATGCTTAATTTATAAAAGAACAATCAATCTATATATTTATCTATTGATCTATTATATATATTAGCTCAAAATTGGCTTTAAAATGTCAATTCAATCGTGATATATTTTATTCATGATAAAATGACTAATTTACTCATATATATATTATTTATTAGAAATAATCTTGTTAATAGGAATTGAACTTGAATTTACCGATTGGTTTGCACATCTAATGTGCCTGTTTTAAATATAATATAATTGAACTCCTGAATGAGCTATATAAATTTTTTTTTGAAACCCGAAGGCAAATATATTAAGAAATATCCTTTTCCTCCAAGGTAATAATGCCTGAGGAAAATTATGAGAAAAATACAATGATTCCCATATGTTGGGGATATTCTGGTCATAATATGAGCTACAGCATCTCCTTTGCGTTTAACATGGGAGAAGGAAAGCGAACAGCTAAAAGAAGTAAGATAATAGATGTCCTCTAAAATCTACCCTAAAGGAGAGAAAATTTTTAAGTTGACATGAAAAAATTTAACCACCTATAGTGCATCAGTTTCAATCTGAATGTTCAGCAATCCAAGTTGATTTGCAATCATTAGACCCGACCTAGCAGCTTCCATTTCCGCAAACATTACCTGCCACTTTGCCTTTAATCTCGCTACTCTGGCTGCTAAAATATTTCCATCATGGCTCCTCAACACTGCACCAAACCCTACCCAATCATCCCAAATCATAGCTGCATCCGTGTTAATCTTGATAGTCCCATTTCCAGGAGCATCCCATCTTCCATTAGATTGCACTCGTACCTACACCTTCTTTTGAAAACACTCTTGTAGCATACACATGATAATCCATGACTAATCTGAGAAAATCTCCAGTAAGTGCTCCAATATCAGGATCCCTTTTGCTTAAAAACCTTTTCACAATATTCAATAGTGTGGGAAAATGTGGATTTTAATTCTAGATTGTCAAGTTATTCTGAGCAGCATTTTTAGTATGACACCATTGCGGGCGCGCATGAGTGATGCTTGAAATGTGTTTCCCTTGGAGAGAGCTTTATGAGACACATTTATTTACTCAAAATGATTAAGGTATGGATGAGATATGATTGTTCAAAGATGGTCCCTTATAAGTGGAAATTTGTACATGAACCTTAAGCCCCACATTGAAATGGGAAAGAGCGTTTCATAACTTTATATGGCAAGATACTCGTCAATGTTCACTTCTGTCAACTAAGTATTGCGCGTGCATGCAGGGGTTGCAAATTGTGGAACTTCGAGGAGGAAATCTGAGGTTTCGCAAGCTTTAAGTGGCTTGATTTGATTACGGAATATTAATTCAATTTGATTGAGGATTAATTTGTTAACGTGTTTTAGTTAATTGTAAAGAGTAGAGCACAAGTTTATTTAGAGTATAAATATTTTATTATTGTTATTAGCTTTTCTACACTTCCACATATCATAAACCCTATTTGCATAATAAAATATTATTATAATAATTATAATTTTATGTTTGTAAACTAGTGAGTAATTTAGTTATGATGTCATATACTATTTCAAATGCTTTTGAAGTAAAACAGTTTGTAAAACAGTTTTATATCATTATTTTGGTGTGGAATGGGAAGTGATATAAAATAAGAATATAATCACATGAAGAAAAATGATAATGTACACATGAGTAAAAAACATTAAATGTTATAATGCTTTCATATTATTTATTTCTTGGCTTGGGAGTTGGGAAGTACATTACATATAGTTCTTTTGTTGGTGTAGGTCATGAGTGATGGTTGGAGTATGTTTTCCTTAGAGAGAACTTTATGAGCCTTGTTTATTTACTCGAAATGATTAAGATGATTAAGGGATGGATGAGATATGATTGTACAAATATGGTCCCTTATGAGTGGAAATTTGTGTGTGAATCTTAAGTCTCACATTAAAATGGGAAAATACATTTCATAACTTTATATCGCAATTAGACACTTGTGTCAACTAAGTATTGCTCCATTACCTACGCGCACGTAGGTGGGTCCAAATCGAGGGATTTCAAGGAAAAAGTCCGAGGCTTCGGTTCGCAAGCCTTTGACGCCTTGATTTGATTAGGGAATATTAATTCAATTTGATTACTGATTAATTTATTACAGCGTTTTAGTTAATTGTAAAGAGTAGTGCACAAGTTTATTTCGAGTTTATAAATATTTTATTACAGGTATTAGCTTTTGAATATTATCGCAAATCATAAACACATATTTGCATAATAAAAAAAATTATTTTAATAATTACAATTTTATAATTGTAAAATAGAGAGTAATTTAGTTATAATGTCATATATTATTTCAAGTGTTTTTTAAATAAAAAAATTTGTTTTAATAATTTTAATTGTATGTTCGTAAAATAGAGAGTACTTTAGTTATGGTGTTAGATACTATTTCAAGTGTTTTTGAAGTAAATCATTATATATCATCATTTTTGTGTGGAGCTTGGGAAGTGATATTAAATAAGACTATGATCAGCTGAAGAAAAATGATACTGTACACACGAGTAAAAAACATTAATTGTTATCATGTGTAACATGGCATTTATTTCTTAATTTGGGAGTTGGGAAGTAGCATTACATATTATTATTTTTATTAGTGGAGGTCAGGAGGTAGCATTAAATTACTTCTTTTCTATAAAAACTAGTCAATAGTTGCAGAGTTAAGCACAAAAAATACGGCATCGACATCTCATCCTTAACAATTCACTATTGAAGAATGAAGTTCTCCTATTGGTTTTGTGTTTTTATTTTGCTTTTTGCAGTAAGTACTTAAGTCCTGTCACTCTAACTTAATGGAGTTTATAACTTATATGTATATGGTCATCATGTATATTTACATGATTATAAATTTACACATCTCATTCCATGGATAGATAATAATACAATTTTTATTCTGTTTTTACTTGTCTGATGGATCAGTTTCTCGGCCCGGCTTCCGCAAGAAGAGACTACCAAGACTACTGGAAAGAGGTGATGGATGGAAAACAGATGCCTCAGGAAATTAAAGATTTATATAATCAAGATCCAACATCTCAACATCATTCTCCAAAATATTTTAAAATTGCGCCACGGATTCTAAAAACTCATACCCAAAATCATATCCAGAGGGGTTTTGACATTTCACCGTATATTTTAGAAACTTAGACCGAGAATAAGCATATTCAAAAAGAATTTGATATTTCCCCACAGATTCTAGAAACCCAAACCCAACATAATATAAAAAAAGATTTTGACATTTCACCACAGATTCTAAAAACTCAGGCCCAGAATAAGCATATTCAAAAAGAATTTGATATTTCCCCATAGATTCTACAAACCCAAACCAAACATAATATAAAAAGATTTTGACATTTCACCGCATATTCTAGAAACCGGGACCCAAAAGCATATTCAAAAGAAATTTGACGTTTCGCCACAGATTCTTGAAACACAAACCCGAAATCATATCAACAAAGAATTCGAAACTACACAGCAAATGTTCAAAACCCGTAGTAATGATCATTTTCAAAAATATGATGACAGAAATGTTCAAAGTGGGCATTGAAGGTACAAAGAAAATTTTGAATGCCAAAACCATGGATCCTTGCAAACCAAAGTATTGTAAAGGCTCAATACTAGGCATGTAAATTTCATGGTTTCTAAATAATTGTTGAATAAGTGATCGAATTATTCGAGAGATTACTTTTAAGCTCGACTATGTGAAATCATAATTGCTTTTAGTTATTTTTTATATCGTAAATCCTATATGAATATGACAACATAAATTAAAATAAAAATGTAAATAATTAGAATTATAGGAAAAAATTTTAATCCAGTGTTCTTAAATGGAGTACTATTATAGTAATTTAGTTGATGTATATGTCCTGCATTATATTTTGTTTAAAAATATAATAAAATCGATAATGTAGGGCATATAGTATTCTTCTTAGTACATCACTAAAATAAATCCTAAAATGATATTCTTATTAAGTTTAAGGAAAGGGTCACATATCACGTGAAAGTACAAGCTTATTGTAAAGCTAATTATTTTTGTTACGCAGTTTTGAATATAATTTAAATATTTATTTTGGGATGTTTTTTTATAAGAATTTATGAGGACCTTCGCTAAATATAAATATGACTCAAAATTATCAGACATATAATTTTTTAAAATATGACTCAAAATTATCAAACATATAATTTTTTAAGTTTATTATTAATTATCAAACTATATTTAGTTTTGTGTCATTGCGTGTGAAAGTAATAAAGTATAACTGTATACATTAGGTAATTATTTCACACATAACACATGCACACCTGACACAAATGTGTATTAAGTGTTACTTAGAGGCTCCATTAACAAATCTCTATCTTTTGGTAGTATAGTTGACTAAATTCCCCCACTAAATTCTAGAATATACATGTGTATAATATTCATTTACATATTACTAGTGAATACAATTATCATTATCAAATCCCTAGCATTGACGTGCCTTTAAAAAATAATCAGATACATCCTTCCCCCTTTAACAAGATTATGTCCTCAGATTTAAGAAAACAACTGAGGATACTTGGCAAGCATATCGCTCTCAAGTTCCCAGGTTGACTCTTCAACCTTAAGATTCCTCCACAGAACTCTTACAAGAGACGCAGACTTATTTCTAAGCCCTTTTTTCTGAAGATCTACTATCTGAACTGGCTTTTCAACAAACAACAAATCTGGCTAGATCTCTTTAAGTTCATACTCTATTACATGGTTCATATTTGGGGTATACCTCTTCAACATTGACACATGAAACACATTATGAATGTGCTGCATATATGGTGGTAAGGCTAGATCGTAAGAGAAATTTCCCACACGCCTCAAAATCTCAAAAGGACCAACATAACGCAGACTAAACTTTCCTTTGTTTCCAATTCTGGCTAAACCTTTCCAAGGAGAAATCTTTAAAAACACTGGTTCTCCAACTTCAAATTCCATATATTTCCTGGCTGGATTAACATATCTACACTGTCTATCTTGAGCTGCTGCTAACCTTTTCTGAATGAGGGCTATTTTTTCCTTTGTTTGCTGGATCAACTCTGGACCCAAAATCTTTCTTTCACCAACTTCTTCCCAACAAATTGAAGATCTGCATCTTCTGCAATACAAAGCTTCATAAGGAGGCATTATTCTGATATGAAGACAATCAACTTATTTAATAATCTTTCACCAAACTGAACAAAATTTGGACAACAACCTGGATAAAATTAGACAATGTGATGCCCTCCAAATCCGGGGTCTAGATTTCGGAGTCACGAACCAACACAAAATATAAAATAACCTGGATAATAATAAAATATAAATAACCATGACCCCCTTAACTTACCACTGGATCGATCACAGGTTTGATATGAAACAGGTACCAACAAAATATAAAGTTATTACATACCACTTAGTGTTATTAGAATAACTTTGAAAAGAAGTTAAGCCAATAACCAAAAGTCTAGTTAAGTTTTACAACTATTTCCAGTTATTATTACAAAACAACTATCTACGTTGCCTTCACTCCCCAAAAGCCTACCTGCTCGGGTAACTGAAACCTAACCCTCCTCAGGGGTCTGCGATACACAGCGTTTCTGGCTGTATGACGAATGATGGTCATGCTCAGGTTTAACTGAAAGATTAAACAAGATAAACAAGGGTGAGCCAAAATCGCTCAGCAAGCTATATGTACTGATAAACAGGTATAACAATCTCAAGATAACAATATATGAAAGACTGTAAAAATATTTAAATCTTTAACCTTTGTTTGCCTTTACTAGCGACTAACAACAATAAACTAGATTGGAAATCAAGTAAGACGCTACGTTGCAGCTGATGATCAATCGCGAAGCAACGCCGGTAGGCTCCGAGTATTTCTACCCGTCACCTATCCACAAATCTCTATGGGTACCCTGGCACATATTGGCCAAAAATAATAATCGCTGGGCTGGCGTCTCGGCCACTTACGCCTTCCAATCTCAAGAAGAGAAGTCGGTTCAATCGATCTCCTTATCAACCACTCACCCTCTCACAGGGTCCAGAGTGATCTCATTCACTAATGGCGGAATAACTCGAACAATTAGTTATCCGCTAATTCAATAAACAAGCATCACTGTGTGGAATATATCTGGATAGCATAGTTGTCACTATCTATCCTCACAAAGAAATAACATTCTCTAGAACAATAGAATCGCAATAAAGTATAGATTATTTATCCATAATGAGCTAACAGGAATTTTCATAAAACAGTTGCAATTTTGAATATAAATGATTGACTATTCTGAATTTAGAATAGGGGAGAATCACTTGCCTGGTATGCTAGCAATCCAACAAATTATTTAAGTCCAACCTCGACTGCCTGGCTCACTCCTGAACTCGATTCTATAAACCAAAATACTATTTCAGAAAACTAGACAACAACTTAATCGACGTATTTGTTAGGTCTCAAATATACTGTAGAGGGGGTGAATACAGTATAGAACAATCAAATCGAAATAAACAAGTAAGATGATGAACAGTTTTTATATTGATGAATAAAAACTGTTACAGTAATACAAAGTACACTCTTAAAGAATGTTCAAGTATTCTTGAGAGCTGCTAGGTTACACGAATGAGTAAACAATAATCACACATAAAGTGTAAACCTATCTGTGTTTATATAATACAGAGTTACACTATCAGTTACTACTGATATGATTACACAGAGATGATTAGATACAGTTCATATCTAATAATTGATTGCTCATTTCCATATGTTGAGTAACCGACATATCCTTGCAATCTTCAAGATCTTCAATCAGATAAATCACTGCATTATTTACTGTTTCTTCAAGGTCTGACAGAATAAATACTGATAACTAAATACTAATATCAAACACTGATATCGATCTGTCATACTCTGATGATAAACTCTGATTTGCGTAAGTGCTAAACACTGATCATTAAATTACCTAACAATCTCCCCCAACTTGTACATGTGAACATATGAACAAGTTTAAGAATTTGATGATGACAAAACAGAAATCTAAATGCAAGAATGAAAATTTACTACAACTCAATCATATGAAAAAATCAGAGTTTATTCTTCAATCCTCTATAACCAGTTGCTTCAGAAAAGAATTTCTTTATAAGATCTTCTTCTGCTTTGTACAAGTACATCTCCATCTTGATTCTGAGATCCTTAAGCTCTGGAGTAGAATCATCAATCTCATAGATAGCTGCCCTTAGGTCTGGAAACTTTTCTCTGCTCATATGAAGATCATCTATCTGAATAACTCCAATGTCTTTGCCATTTGAATTGAATGTAACAACATTCATACCCAACTGTTTAGTGATCTGAGCACCTCCTTTTGGCATATCAGCTATTGTACCATCATGAAGTTCATATTTAGGAACAACTGGATAAACTGTCTTGTAAGAAATACCTTTTACTTGATTTGAATCTGCTTTTTAATAAAATCTGACCATCTGGAAATAGCAGAGTTTATGACCTTCAGTAGATAGTGAATGTACTCCAGCTCCTTCCAGGATTTAATCAGCAGATTCTCCTCAGCTACTCTCAGCCTATTCCCATTAGATAGAAAATATAGTAGCTTTTTCTTAGGTGTGTTCCCATCAAAATTATCAAGAGAAAGACAGAGATCACTTTTTGCAAGTGTTTCAGCTGAATTTCTTCACCTAGGACAATAGTAAGGGATGTAAGATCTTTAACGCTGAGAGCATCTCCTTGATAAACTCTTTCACCTTTCACACCAAGACTGTAACGCCTTTCCACTGAAGACCTTCTTCCATAGCTTCTCCTTCTTTGGCTGAGGCACTGTTTTACTCTTCCATAGAAGATTTCTCTTCTCAGCAGGAGATAACTGTGAGAGATCAGGATTTGTAGAATCAGTATTTACCTCACCTTAATCAATATTTAGAGTATCATCAGGATTTGCTATTTCAGAATTAAGAACTTGTGCTTCAAGATCAACTTGAGCAGTGTCAGAGGTTGATAAGAGTTGTTCATCAGTTTTAAATTCTTCAACATGAGTAGTATCAGTGGTTGAAATTACTTCCATCGTCTCTTTCAATCAGCATATTCAATAATTCTTCTTCTTTTTTTTTCTACTGACTTGGAAATGAGCTTCTTCCTTTTCTTCTACATCTCTAACATATTTATGTGCTCCAACCCAATCAGTGTCTGACTTTTCAAAAATTGAATCAATAGTAGCTTGAGCAGATACAGATGGAGGTTCATCAATCTTCTACTTCCCTTAATCTCCCTTATCTACTAGTAAAACAGCCTAAGATCTTGTAACAGGTCTTTCAGAATTTGTAGCTTCATTAATCATAATGCCTTTCTGCTTAGACCTTTGTGTTCTTTTCTTCTTTGGGGAGTTAGTTATGGCTCTAGCAGCATCAATGTTTGAACTTGACTTCAAGAGAGAAAAATCAGCTTACATCTGCTTGATCTGTTCTAGACCCATACCATCTTCCTGGAGAAGTCTTCTAGCTACAGCTTCATTAGCATCAATGATTTTCTGATCCCTGTAGTAGAAATTAGTTGATTTACCTTCAATCTCCATTGTTTGCATGAACTGACTAACTTCAGTACCAGCTTCAATCACTCTATCAGCCTGGACATCATCAGCATTTGTTACCATCAAAGTTTATTCTTCAGTTCTGACATAAGTAGTAACAGTAGTCAGCTTATGTGTTGTAGTTGGAGTCCTTCCTCTTCCTCTACCACCAACACCACCACCTCTAGTCTTCACAGACTTACTAGCACCAGCACCACTTCCACTTGCACCATCTTTAGCTCCTCCCTTATAGCTCTTCAGTGAATTTCCACCCTTGTTTCCTCCATCAGCAGTATCAGAATCATCATCCTCTTGACTACCTTTGACAAAAAGAGTGCATTTAGATTTGATAACTTTCTCCCCCTTTTTGTCATCAGCAATGAAAAAGGATAAGAGAAGCTCCATAGAATTTTGCAAAGAAGTGAGCTGTTCAAATATAGCATCTTGCTTTATCTCAATAGCCGTCTGTCTCTCAGTAATTCGCTTTAAAGCTTTCTTCAATGCAATGTCTTGCTTAGTTTTAACATCATCAAAAGGAAGCCTTATCTTTCCTACTTCTTCCTTGGTCTCCAAATGATCATTATGAAGAGATTTGATCATTATCGTAGATGCCTTAAGATGTGATAGTAGTGTTAGATCTTTGATAGATTTTTCAGCTGTACAGCAAATTGTCTATTGCAATGCTTTTAGTTGTGCTTTAATGCAACAACAAATTACAGTGTTGCACTATACCCACTGCCACGTCAGCGAATAGGGTCTAGCTGTGGGGCCCACCCCTTGCCACGTAAGCAAATTGGATTTATAATTGTCTATTGCAATGCTTTTAATCC
>PHNY01100554.1:19131-31918 GCA_003724115.2 Anethum foeniculum
TGACTTGCCGGACACTCTGGTCGACTCGACTCAACTAACCGACGTAACAACCATGGTTAGTTCTATTAGAGAAGGATTTTCCTTATAACCATGGTTAGTTCTATTAGAGAAGGATTTTCCTTATTTTATGCTAATAGAGTACTTCGCTTCAAATCTTCATAACAATAATAATATTTTCTTTTCTATTATTATATAGATAACAAGAACATTCATATTCTGATTAATTTAGAAATAGATACAAATATCAATATTTAGTAAGAGATGATAAATTTTAATAAAAAATAAATTAAATGGCATATTGGGTGAAATCTTTTGAATAAAAAAAAATACATTTATAGTAAGTGTCCTAGGGAAATATTTCGATTATATCATATATTATTTATACATATGTGTTTTGTATACAATAAGCATCGGAGAAATATTTGAATAATAAGACCCATTACATCTACTACTAAATAGAATACGATTTTGGCTTTACAGAGTGTTTGATCACTTGATCACTACACAGACCAGTAAATATCTAAAATTTTAATCATTCTTAAACAAACAAATAGATTGCATAAAAAATTCGCGAAATCTTTTTTATATATAATCTAGTCACTAACTTCTAAATTATAAAGTAACAATACTTTAATAAACTAATTAAATAGGATCAAAATATTTTAAAAATTCTTTAAATTTAGCTATTTATAACTTTATTCAAAATTTGCATAACTATTTTGTTATTAGAAAAATATATTATAAAGTGTGAAAAAGGAGTCATAAATCTGTGCGGGCACAGATTATTAGCTAGTTCTAAATTAGAGATACCACATCACTCTACAACTAGCATGAATGCATGATACAGGTCATTGCTTTCAAAGAACTAACAAATAACACGTGAAGGAAGTATTGAAGTCACTAAGCCAAAAATGGTAAAGTGCTATACTGTTTTCCTCACAAATGGGTATACCTCTACATCAAAACGAGATAGGGACGGGATAACGGAAATAGTATTAAATGAGGTAGGTGTAAATGCCCATGATGCAGATAAATCAACATCTCAACAAAGAGAGATGTGTCAAATGAACTGGTTGGAGGCAATACTTAGGAAAGATTGAATTGTGAATAGATTGCTGGTATGGATAAACTTCGTGGAACAAGCTATTGTTTACTTTCAAGACGACACACACAGTTGACATTTTTACCATTACGACTGGTAACATCTGAAGGTCAATTTTAAGGTATTTTCTATATTGGAAAAGGGATCAGCTTGTCATTCAGAAAAGTTGACATGAAATCTGACACTCATGCAACTAGAATCTTCATACATTTGGTTAAAATCAGGAACATTCATTTGGTTATAATCAAGAATATTAATACAATCAAAATATGAGAATATAACTTCACCTTGGTGCCTGCTCGCTACTCTTTAAGACTGTGTGAGAGGTGAAGGCCCACTTGCTTGGCTGCAATAGAAACAAAAATAGTGATATCACTGTTTTAAAAGCTAAGACAGATGATCTTGCAAAATCCTTTGTGCTTAATGCTTATTCATGGCCTCTTCTTCGCATTTTTCTGTAGTAAACACTCATAATCATATTTTTTTGTAAATTCAACTTTATCTTTAGTAGCCACATTAAGTATATCGTACGCCAGAAAAATAATAAAAAGATTAACTAAAAAAGCAGATATAAGTAAGCCAAATCCAGCTTTATGACTCGGACACAGTGCTCAACTAGAAATTGACCAGAGTGGACACTAGCATTCTTAGCTTTAGTTCTCGTACAGGGTGCAAAACTTGAACATGCTTCATTATCATAGAGCAAGGAGCATACATCAGATCCTCACAAGTAAAGAAATAGTGCAGCCCTGGGCAAAGCTTAAAATTTTTATTTTAAGAGCTTGGAACATGTAAATTGAACTAACCCAGCGAAATTACTTATAATTAACATCTTCACTCCAATTTCTTGAGTTCGAGACTGTGCTGAAGCCTGAAGGAATACAGAAACTGAAGTCCCCACAGATATGATCATGGGTAATATGCAAATTGTACAAGGTTAGCTTTCTACATATGCATCAAGTACCAAATGTCGAAAACTACAATGCAAGTCTAAAACTCTAGCTCACAGCTTTAAACGAAATCTAGCTCCAACGGAAAGTAGGTAGTAAGTAGCATCAGGGTCTTAACAAGGACGACGTCCCGTTGAAGGGATATCTGCCGGTCTATTTGGATCTACTTCTTATAAGAGGTCAGATTCTAATGTCCTTTTACCAATCCCATATAATAAAAGCTATTACTTACCAGCTTGAATTGTCGAGGATACTGGCATACCGCAAGAGAACCATAATTAACGCCCAAAATATTAACACCATCCTGCATAATCAACAGGTGAGATTGACCTCAACTGACTGAGAAATAGATAATCTTCCATATTACTCAAATACAGAATACATAATTAAGTGTGAACGAGCAAATAATAGGACTTCTCATCTAAAATAAAGCAACTTCAACCAAAAGCACACCATTTAATAAAAAATAAAAAAAATACGCCGACTGACCAGAAATGATCTCCACCTAATAAACGAACAGGCTACTAGTAACTTATCCATAGGTTTTAAGACCATTCACACATTAGCATAAAACATGTAGTAAAAGTGTCCATTTCATAATAATTATTCACACCCTGCTTAGGATAACGCAATACTAGTCACTCACCCCATTTGTGGTAGCAGGTCTAGTCACCCACACTACGTAAAAGCATAATATTAATAGTGAAATATTGTTTTTTTCTTGATATTTGTTAAATATCAATAATAATGATGACATAAGCATGCTTAGATCACGAAGATGATATCATATAGTACTTGGTTACTGTAGCAAGAGTAGCCTCCAAGTTTCATGTTTTCTATATATTGAGGCTTTTGCCTCCTTTGTAATATCCAGTGGACAATATATAATATATACATTTTCAGTTCTCTGCCTCTCTTTCTCTCCTCTCTACTATGATCCCTTTTATATATTCTTAGTATTCTCATATAATCTGCAAATATTTAATATAAAATACAGAAATTCCACATAAGTTATTCAGCCAAAGTAACTGGTAAAAGTTTGGTTTAGGAGCTTGTACCATGTGTATGACAAAATGCTCATCCAAGCCAGTTTGTGGAAGACATCTCTGAATGTAATCAAAAGAAGCAATCAGTGCAAATAGAAAAGAAATATGCATCAAAGTATTCATGAAACTTGTGTCTGCCACATTAATGTTGCAACTTACTGCTTTTACTGAAGATACTATGTAGTCTCTCCCTGGAGGGCTTATCACATTTGATGGCACCCGTATCCTATAGAAATCATCACCTTCTAGTAACGTCTGCAAGACTATATCATTAATACTTGATAGCTAAATCAATATGGAAAAAACTAGGATTTTGTAAATTACCTTGAAGCTTTCCTTATCTTCTCTGCTCAAGTCTTTCCTTGAGAACCTAAGTTTTGTGAGAGTCTGTAAGAAGTTTAAAACATATATATGAATTAGTTTCATTAAACATAAACGTTTTATTACCAGTTGCGAAATTGTCACACAGCAACATGTATGTATTAATGTTGTGTTTGGTTGAGATGAACGAAAATGGAGGGAATAAAATAAAATTTGAACCATAATACTAAACTTGAGATAGAAGGTATCATTTTTTATTAAATCCAAAATAGTTTACCAAATTAACTGGAAAACAAATAAGAAATTGCAACATATAATTAATCCAAACAGAATTATGAAGAATCGAATATATCTTATTTCTTTCTTCCCTGACAAATTATCATTGCTATTAGCTTATCATATGGGAACTAATCTAGAATTATTACGAAAGAATATACGGCTGAAACCAATAGAAATTCTAAATTAAATAGAATCAATTCAAATACCAAAAAGCATAAGGAAAAAAGAAACACGGAAGAATCAGGTGAGGTGGGGTTGAAGATAGTGATACAAGTTGTTGCAGCCTCTCTCTCGTCCATTAAGTGGCGCCTTAGACCCTCTTCTAAGCGCCTTCTCGGAACAGGTTCTCCTACATTTCGATTCCTTTTTATGAATCATTGTATCAATCTTTGCTTGCAAATGAACTGTTCTTAACATTCATTCTAAATAGATATAAACTGTGATAATCAAGATTCTAATTTGTATCCCCCTTCGCTACATAAACAAGATTTGTCCAGATTGTAATTTTTCTTTATTTTTCTATTGTAGAAATTAATTATATCCAGAATCAGTAAGCCATGTCTTTATTCATAATAATAACCCCTTGTGTAGATATACTGGCCTTGTGTTCCCAGATGACGGCAGTTATAGTGGTGGACTATGGTGGCAAGGTTTCTTCCATGACACCCCTTGTCTTTGCTCAATCATTTTCTGTATTCTGTAGCCCATGCAAACTAACATATTTTCCACTTTAAAACTCTAGATTGGTTTCAAAATGTCAATGCTTAATGGTGCTAGTAAATATATTCAAAAATTACTTTAAATACGGTTAACATTCATTTCAGCTATTCTACATTTTCCTGTCTATTTTGGTACATTGTACAAACTGGAGCATCCATTTTTCTAAAATCATGTTCGACTCGGAACAGCTGTGATTCATTAAGCTTACAAGAGTTGCTCATATCCTTCCACAATTTTAACATTTCATAATTTAGGCCACAATCTATACTTCCATTGTTTTCCAATCATTTTATCATTCCATTCCATTCTTCCCAACCAAACACAGCATAAACTTCTTACATATACATCTACATCCATGCATTAACACTCTAGTCCATATTTCAATTCTCGAGAGTATTTACTAATAATCAAACACAGAAATAAGTACACTACTTTTAGTCAAAACGGTGCTCCGTCCATCTAGAGTGTAGACTATCCTAAAATGTATTAAAATACCATACACAACACAAGATACTAGTATACTATCCCAATTAACTCTCAAAATTTATTTCTATAAGCATAAATACATCGCGTAAGTTACACATTGACTATAACAACTTCCTCATATCCCGAAACTATCATCTGCAAGCAACTCAATTCAAAACATAACTTAACAGCCTATAATTTCTTCTATCAAGATTATTAATTTTATCGATTTATCGAGATTATTAATTTATCGGGGAGGGGGTGACTACAACAACTTCCTCATATCTCGAAACTGTCATCTGCAAGCACTCAATTCAAAACATAACTTAACACTTTAACAGCTTATAATTTCATTAATTTATCGAGATTATTAATTTCATCGATTTATCGAGAATATAAATTTATCGAAGTGGGGAGGGGGTGACTATAACAACTTTCATATATCCTGAAACTATCAGCTGCAAGCAACTCGATTCAAAACATAACTTAACACTTAACAGCTTATAATTTCATTAATTTATCGAGATTATTAATTTTATCGATTTATCGAGATTATTAATTTAATGAAGCGGGGAGGGGGTGACTATACTATAACACCTTCCTAATATCCCAAAACTGTCATCTGCAAGCAACTCAATTGCGAACATAAATTAACAGCTTACACTTTCATCAATTTACCGAGATCATTAATTTTATCGATTTATCGAGATTATTTATTTATCGAAACGAGTGGGGGGGAGCTACCTGACCACCATGAGACCAAGTTTTGAGACGAGCGGAGAAAGTGCCAGCAGGCGTAAACTCGGAGTCACCAAAAGCATGCTCCAACACAAACTGGACCTTAGAATCCGACCCGGAATCCGAAACAAACTTTCGGGTCGGCGGAGGAACCGAGGGGCGACCCAGATCCGGAGATTTTACGAACTCGTCGTCTTCGATTAGAAGCTCGTCTGATTGAAAAGTTGAGGAATTGGGTATCAATAAAGAGAGTGTAAGTAGTAGGATGCAGCTTAGTGGTGTTAGTGATTTCATAGAGAGCCTCATCGCAGAGAGATGGACAGGGAGAGAGAATAATTGGGGACTGGTGAAAGTACTTTTGTTGGAGAAAAATACTGTTCTTAAACCAATTTTATGTAAATCTAAGTTGATATTATTGACTCTCAAAAAAGAAAAAGTTCATATTATTGATTTTATAATAATATTATTTTTTTAATATAATTTTAACGATAGAAATTGATATTCCAATTTTTTTTAAAGATGATTAATTAAAATAACATTTTTATTTAAAAATTTACATATTGATTTATTTTTACTAAATATTTATATTCTTACTATTAAAATTTCAATTAAATGTTAATATGAGATAAAGGACGAATATAAACATTTGTTTCCCCGATAAAACATACCCACAAAACCTTTCATTTCAGTTTAATTTAGTAAATATTAATTTATAATATAAAATATATATAATAATATTTTGAATAAGTTAATAAAATGAACTTAAAACATATATTTATGTCCTAAGCTTGAAATTTAAAATATTTTTATAAATTTTATATTTATATTTAGTATTCATGAATAATAACAATAATAAAATAACACTAAATGGTATACCAAATATTTTTTAAAAAAACATGATTGGCTAAATAACGTAAGATTCATACAGGTATAGATTTAAGGACGAGTCTTGCATTTAAGGGATCAAAAGTCAAATATCGAGTTTTTATCTTAAATTTAACATAAAGATTCGGTATAGTACAAATTTTCTTATCATGCAACTCATATATTCGAATAAGAAAATAACTCTACAAGATGGAAGTCGCCAGCTACCTACACGAAACAAGAGATAACTTGAATTTCAATAAATTCAATGTTATAAATACAACGCTCAACACATTTTAAAAAGAATATGTTGAAAATAATTTTCTGTAGGCATCAACTATATCAAATATCATGAACTCCGTTTGAATATCATCACATGTTTTGACTAAATTCTCGAATGACATATATATAAGGCATTATGTTCATGGCGATACACTTGCCCTAATCCCAAAACAACCCAAAGGCCCGTCTAATCCTCAATGAGGGATATCATACATAACTAAAGAATGGTGTCTTAATTTCATTCGATGATTCTAATTTGTAAGAAGTGAAGTTTTATCGGAACAACTTGTCTAATATTACACTTTTTATAAGCAATTTAGTTGTGATGGAATTCTAGTGGAAGGCAAGACATCATGAGTTATTCCGTTCTATGATGCACTTATTAAAAACGGACTACAAACACACACACACACACACACATATAGACATTTCCTCTTCTGATATTCTTATATATAGATTTAATGGCATTAAGACATGACTTGAAGAAAGATGTAGCTCCTCATGATCATAGGTTTGAATTCATATGAGCCCATATTGTTGCTAATAAGGTAGTGTCATCTCACAACAAAATTCTAGGATGTGTTGGTCTGCATACCTTTAAGGCAATCAAATCTACGTATCACATGAATATCGAGTTTCCAATAAGGGATGAAGCTGGAGAAGAGAAATTAGATGCACAAATGACAAAAGCTGAACACGTTGAGACCTAGTAGAGCTTGAAGTAGGTGCTTATTAAATACTTGGACGTTTGTGACCAAAAACGTATAAGATGATTAGTAGATGACTTGATTATCATATCTCTTAATGAAGTCGATCCCCTTAAAGTGATATATGTAGGAGTTGTTAGACATAAATACATGCTTAAATACAACTTATAACAAGTCTATTGTAAAGTAATGCATTGCATTATTTACATGACCCCATAATTAGTGCACCACTTTGTTTCTAAGTCAATAATGTTTGTATTTAGTAGATTGGATCATTTTATATAATTCTTGTATGTAAATGAGCCGGTATAATAATGTATGCAAAGTCTCATTTTTATAATTGTGAAGTCACAATGTAACAAAGTTAATAAAATTTTGTCATGAAGTCACCTTATAACAAACTCTGATAACTATATCGAGAAGTCCTAAATATAGTTATGTCGAGAACTCTACATGTAGCAAACTCTGAAATTTGTATAATAAACTCTACATGTTGACTAGTCAAAAGTAATTAACGACAAGTCATTCAACTGTATAGTAAAGTGAAGTTTACGACATCAACAACATTGTATTGTGATGTCTCAAATATTGAAGGAATGAACTCTGTCGAAAAGTCTATCAGTTCTACATGAGTTCATGACATATGGAATTAGACATGTATTCAACATACACAACAGACAAAATTCTAGATTTAAAGAAACAAATATCAAGATTCTATGCACTCGTAATTTATCTTATATTACACTGTGACATGGAAAAGCCTACAATGAAGATGTAAAAAGTAAAAAGAAAGAGTGTACCTAAAACAAAGATAACAAAAATGAAAATATCGAAAAGTGTTCGAACCCTTAAAATAGATAAGCGCTTTGCATGTGGTACTTGAAGGTTGATTAGCCTCCGTCTCCCAAGATACAACGAACAAAGTTAGTTTTAAAGCACTTAATAAATCTGTCTTTTACGAGCTAAGCAAACACATTTATTATCTCACGGAAGGAACCTAGCGCTCTGAAAGGAATGTAATAAAAACATATAAAATTAATATTGATTTTTGGTGTGTGAAACAAAGATGTAAGAGTCTCTTTTTATAGGAAAAAATCATGTAAACTCCAAATGATAATAAACTTGTAACCTACACAATAATTATCAAATGAATATTATCTCATTATTATAGGAGTTACAAAAATTAAAATTCATAAGTTACAAATCAAAGAAAATAAAATGCAAATAGTTTTTTATTCAAAATTAGTCCAACAGATGATTAGAGAAAATTTTAGAAGAACAATAACCAAGGTTGAAAGTAACATTATAGTGAACATTTAATGAATGTCACGTGGAGTTTACTAATTTAGTGTGGATAAATGTTATAGCCAAATTTGTCATACGTTAGATTAGGTTGATTTCGTAAACAAGGGGGATGCACAGTTTGAATATATAATGAGCATTCTGTAGAATATAATTTGATGAAAGAATATTTGCAATAATTGTACATATCTTAAATTGATTTATATATATTCTAATAGTTGATAATTAGGATATGTGAATCATGTAATTGTTGCTTTCAGGATGTAGATTAGTCCTCTTACCTAGAATAAATTGGCGGAGTATTGTAAATAGTGGGTGACTTGAGTATCACAAATAACTTAAATAAGTGACATTCATTCATACGAGTTGGAGGTTTTGTAGTCAGCTTTTTTCAGAAAATTATAGGCTTCACTTTACACTTTTGGGCTCAATTTTTCTTCAATCACACTCCAAAAAATAACATATTTCAAGTTGCTCCGACCAAAATTTTCATATGAATGGACATTAAATCTAATCTCATTTATCAATCAGCTTATATTGTCATCAATGCTTTGATAACATTGTTCCAACTTTCAACAAAATTAGTGGTCATGATACCAAACCGTCTACCATCATCGAAAGCCATAGCCCAATGCTTCAATACTTTGTCAGCAAATCACTGTTCTGCTCTAGGTTCAATAGCTAGTAATGCATTCCAATGCAAAGTAAACTTAGGACTTGTCAATTGGTTGCATAGTGCAACAACTCTCTCTTTCAGTTTGCCTTTAAACTTTTTACTAAAGTTTTCAGCTAGATGCTTAGCACAATATCGATGATGGCCTTGTGGTTCACACCACCCAAGCTCCAAGTTGTACATGGGAGATATGATCCCCGCGTGTCTATCAAAATTCAAACAAACATCTCTACGTCAGAGAACAACTTTTTTCTTCACTCTATCCATAAACCAACTCTAACTTGCTATGTTTTTTGCTTCAACAATTGCAAAGGCAACTGGAATGGGGTGGTTAAAGCCATCAACTACTGTAGCAATAAGTAAGACTCCGCGGTATTTGTCATAAAGATGTGTACCATCTATGAGGAGAATTGGCATGCAATGTGAAAATACATCAACACAAGGCTTAAATGCCCAAAATACCCGCTTAAGTCTCACCACCTACTAACATTTTATAAGATAAGAATGAGCCAATATATTAAGTCAATAATGAACAACAACTAATTAATTCTTTACATGACAATTTTGTAGATGCTAAGCGTTTATATACCTTATATAAATTTTCCTAGATCATGCTCCTTGAAGTGCCAGTCAACATATGTGCCATGATTGAATGATTGTAGGGCATTCATAAAGAAAGGAAGGTACTCATAGGAATCTTTAAAAGACTTGAACAAACTTTTTCCTAATTTCTCCCTTGCATGTCTAATCTTTCATCTTGAGGGTCTATACCCAAATTGGCTCACAACAGTAGCCTCTAATACTTTATCTGAGACACTAGGATCCGTAACAATTTAGGTACCAATTACTCGTGCAATGTTTAAAGAGTTTAAATTGTAATGGTCTCATGTCATGTTAAGGTTGGCACATGTGTGTGGACCCTTGGTCTCCATAATCTTAAAATAATTATGAGATCTCCTCTTTGTAGCTCTCAACATCCATACATACCCTGTTTCTTTCCTCTTGCATTCCACTTTCAAACTCGCAAAATTAGATTTAACTACCTTCATCTCTATATGGTTTGCAATATGAACATTTTTTACTACATTCAATAGCTCCTCTTTTGTTTCAAATACCATTCAATTTTCAAGCTCTATAGAATTAAGAATGTTTCATGCTTTTTTCATAACCGGCTCATCAAATGAAGCAACCACTGATGATCCATCAAACTGTCTATAGAAAGGGATATCTTCATCCGATGTTCACTACTTCCTCTTGAGTTTCCATCACTATCTACACGAGTCATGTATCGCGATCTACTTGAACTTGCACTTAAAAAATCTCCACCTCCACCAACACTTCCACTAATTAGTAATTTTTTTTGAACTTTGGGAGCTTGTACTTGTATAATGACTTGTCGAAATCTGAACTACTTCATTTAAACTTTGTCCCAAATCAATTATTACCTTTTCTACATAAATCTCAACAAAGTTTTTTCGACTTTCACTATTCAATACTACTTTAAACATAAATTCAACATCATCGTCATCATACATTAGTGTAAGTTGAAACTGGTCTGTTGTAAGAGTTAAAAATCTTTAATATATATTCAACTTATGCACAACAACATCTATCTACAACTTTGATTACAACAAGTTCGACAAATATTGATATTTCAAATTAAAATCTAATTTCAATAATCTGGTCATTTTTTTATCATATTTAACACCTTTTCACACCATTATTTATAATATTACCATTAAAATATATCCAACCGTAGATAAAGTTTGCTTGTGAAGCCATTTGAACTAATTACGTTACAGCGTATACCTTGTACATGAGAAGTAACATCACAATGCCATCAGTAGTGCCAGAGAGTTCCCCACAGCGATATCATATAGTGTAGAAGAAGTGAATGAATAATTAGGGCTGTTGTGTTTGATTGAGAATTTTTTGTGATGTATACGTTATACATACATTAGGAAAGATACTCCACCCTCACTTGCGTAATAACAGGCAATACACTTTCCACATATGCGTATAAAAAGGAATACCCCAAAAACAATTGTGTATAAGTATATACTATCACCGCAAATGTTTATTAGCTTTTTTAGAAACAATAACAACACTTCCACTCCCATGGTACCCTGGTACCATTTGCGCATTCCTTTACAATACTTTATCACCATATGCATATTCCTTCTCAATACCTTAATGCCAGTTGCGTATCATGAAGTAATATAAGTTTCGTTGTTTGTTGATCATAATACTCTAACATGGATTGCGTATCCCTGAATACTCTAACAAAAGTTGCGTATCCATCATCACCCCAACCATATATGCGTATTTTACATTACTTTAATAACTTTCATTAATATTTTATATTTTAATATCTATTTTCTTTATTGTTAAATAGTTTTCCTTAGTGTTTTACATTTATTCAATTTTTGTAATTTTTTTATTTAATTACATCCACCATGCTACATGTAGCGTTTTGGTGGTAAACTGTTTTTTTTAATTATTTTAAGTTTCTTATTGTATGTCATTTTGAAGCCAGAAACACCACTTAATGTTACGTTTTTAACAGTCATTTTTAAATTAATTTTTAAAATATAAGGGTGTACCCTTATTTATTTATTTTTTAATTCTTTAGGGTTCCCTTTTGGGTTTTAGAAATTTTAAAAAATTAAATAAAAGACACAACTAATTTAACAATTTTTAACATTTTAGGGTTCACTAATCCCCTTTTGGGTTTTTAAAATATTTTAAAAAAACTAATAAAAGATACACCGATTTTGAGTTTAAGGTTTAGAAGGCTTTAAACCATGCCTAAATCCTAATTTAATCTAGCTAAATCCATGCAACCATACTCTAATTTAATTCTTGGACCCTAATTTAACAAATTTTAATATTTTAGGGTTCAAAAATTTCCCATTTGAATTTTAAAAATGTTTAAAAATTGAATAAAAAACACATCGATTTAGAGCTTAGTACCCTAGAGCCCAAACCCTAATTTAAGCGTAGGCCCTAAATTAAATAATCGAGAATATTTTTTAAGAATTAATCGAGAATTTTTCGAATACTGTGTGTTTTAAATTAAAAAAAAGATATTAAATATTACACCCACCAAGAGTGCGTATTATGCTTAACTATACCAGATACTCTACGTGCATATGTGTAATGTATTTTAATTTTTTATAAGAAAACTATATGCCATTCCACCAATGTAAAATGCGTGTTACTCCCTCTGTCCCTCTGAATTGTATACATAATTTTTTTAAAGTTCGACACGCACTTTAAGGTGAATATAAAGTATACTTCCGTAATTCATTTTTAAAATTTTCTTTTTCTGAATTAAA
>PHNY01100554.1:36086-48885 GCA_003724115.2 Anethum foeniculum
TATGTTCAGTCAACTTGGCAATGCTAGGATACCCCTGCTTAAGCTCTTCACATCCGAGGTGTGTGATGATTGATAAAATAGTAGATATAGATTGTTCTTTGCTAATTAAAATTGTTAAAATATTTGTCGAGATGAAAGGAACTGGGGCTGCCCCTGTGGATCTGTGTTTAGCCAGTTTGGGTATTTAAGAATTGAAGGATACCATGCTTTGCTTTAAAGTTTGCTATAATTGAGGGTAATGATTGAAATTTGGTACTGATGTTGTGGATATATACACACACAGTTGCTTCTCCATGTCTATTTGTTGTTGGTATCTTTAAAGGGATTTAGATGCCATATAGTAAATCTGAATGATAAATTGTTGAATACCTGAATGATTTAAATTGCTGAACGAGTCAAAAATGATGAACATCTGATCAAGTTATGTCGTTTGCTAAATAATTTTTCGAAGTGTCTAAATGGCTATAATGTTTCAAAATGACATCAACAAAATTATATTAAATGTCAAATAGAAAATTTAATTATTACATTACAAGACCAGATAATAAATAACATATCACTTGAAAAATCTAGTAGCTTATTAGACTACTAATGTAATTAAAATACATCACTATATTGAGTTACAATATTATTTATTTATTCTTCTATTAAAATGTAATAAACTACTATTAGTATGCATAAAATAAAATAAAAGTGTCTAGGGTTTGTAGATTAGTTTTAGAGTCAATAACATTATATGCTAGTGGCTAAAAGATTGATTTGTACTAATTTATGGATAAACTCATAAATTATCAATATTAGTATCTTACTATTAGAGAAAGGAATTTAATATGATACAAAGGTAAACAAGAATAGAGGAGTTCTCTCTTATTCATTATAAATCCGAACATGGTTAGAACTACTGGAAAATTGATAAACGCAAGGGTATGCTTTTATGTTGAATGACACTATTAGCTTTATCTTCATGATGTCTATCAAATTGTTTAAAGTTGGTCTGATTTGTACTGGCCAAGTTCTTGTATCATTTATATTTCTACTTTTCGACCGTGTGAACTGTTTTGGTTCAGCTTTGATGAGCTTTTCAAATATTTTAAGTGCTTAATTTTTCAGCATACTCGGACTATTGTTTACTTGAATACAACATTTTCACCCCCACGGCATTGTAATGTAAATCTAAGTGTCCCTGTATGATGGAGGCGGCAGGGAATAGTTAGGTTTAGGGGGGTTTCACAAAGATTTCTCGCAAGAGAACAACTTGAAATCAATTCCAATAATAATAATCTCTGATGACTTACAATATTAAAGTCCTACATATAATAAACTATTTCCTAAACAAACTCAAATCCTAATTAGCTAATACCCTAAATTAAAAGATAATAAATACTATATAAACTGATAGGGCCTCTAAAGCCTATTACATTGTTGCCAAATAATCTCTTCAGGATTCTCGACCCATTTTCCTGCATCACTGTATGTGGGCAAGTGTTGTGCACTTTGATGCGTTGCAGAACGTTGTGTCATGGGCGGCACCCTAATTTCCTCCATGATTTTTTTGGATGAGATTGTTGATTGTTCTGATGTTTTTATCTTTTTACAGGTGAGCAAGGTTTGGTTGATGAGGCTCAGAAAGCATTGGAAGAAGCTGAAGAACTCAAGAAGGTATGGACATAAATTTGTCTCTTCCTTCTTAGTAATTTCGGGATAAAATTGTTGCAAACTGTTCTATTTGTGTGATATAATACTCTGATATTTAAAAATTTTACTGGCATTTCAACAGAATAATAATTTCAATATGTTCTTACAAGTTTAGTTATTTCTGAATCAGTTGCCTGGTCCTCGACAAGAACCTGTGGTAGATTCCTCGAAGTACACAGCTGCTGATGTGCGCATTGTAAGTTTCTTTTGCTGATATTTTTATGCTTAAAGTATGTTTACAAATTTGAAGCTCCTGGGTTTTTTTTGTATGGTTAGCAAATAACAATCTTCTCAAAATTTCAAAGATTTAGAGAGTAATAAACAAAACAAGGCTATAATATTCTGTTAAATCCACGTATACCCTTTTTTTTAATATGCTGTAATTTTTTCGATGTTCTAATCCTATCTTCTCCTCTATTTCTTTTTTCTATTCTTTTGCCTCCTAAAATTTAGGACCCACTTTTGATTACATTTTTGCTATGGTTCATAACCCTTTCCAAACAATTATATACACTTTGCACCATTAAAAATTTTCTTAAAGCTGAGCGCGATGAGATAGCTCATGTGGTAAGGGCTTATCTCTTGTCGTCCCAGGTCCTGGGTTTGATTCTCGCTTACCCCCGAGATTTGTTAGAACAGATATTCATTTGTAAGGCATACAAACTAATTATTCAAAAAAATAAAATAAAATTTCTCTTATAACTTGAACCCTGTGATCACAAGAGAACTTTATACTAGAAGATGCACTCATATTTGAGCTGTAAACTTGTACTCATTATTACCATGTTGCATCATTCATGAACTACAACAAATGTTGGGGATGCTACCAGTCAGTAGTGATACCTAAAGATCTACATTCAACACTGTCTATACTTGTTTATAAGAATTTGTTTGATGAAACCATTTATTGCTTCTGAAGTAATAAGTTAGCATCTAAGAATTAGTTGCATGTAAAAATTGTGCGGTTTTAATACATCAATGCTTACCATTTTCTTCTTTTTACAGACGGATCAGAAGTTGCGTGTCTGTGACATATGTGGAGCTTTTTTGAGCGTCTATGACAGGTGAAATTCAATTTTTAATATGCTCCACAATATTTATGTATCTTCTATAATTTTGTAAAGGCAAAGAACTAGTTTAGGGGTTTTAAGTACTTCAGTCTTTGACCTGGCAATATACCTCCTTGTCACCAGCAGGCTTTTGGCCCAGTTTTACGAGGATAAACTTATGCAGCTAAAGAATGTGCGTTTTTTTCTGTTTTGTTTGTCAATCATGCTATCTTTAAATTAAAAGTTTTGGGAAATGCACTGCATATTCTTTCGTAACTTCGTTTTTTCAAGCATGTATGAATGATCTATGTCCCTATTCATTGTGGTCTCACCAGTGACCGTCGATTGGCTGACCATTTTGGAGGAAAGCTTCACCTTGGCTATATGCAAATCCGTGAAAAGTTGGCTGATCTTAAGGTAAATACAGCACTCATCTTCTTTGTATTTAGGTTCATGTTTATCATTTCCAACAGACGTTGCAATTAAAAGTATTAAAAAATATATTAGACTGAGAAAGTGTGACCTTTTAGTCTTTAAAATAGTCATCAGCCATGCAAGTCCATGTCGGTTAGCCTGTAAGATTGGATCTGCTGCCCTTGTGGTTAAATTGCCTGGTGGTTTCATCTCATTGGATACTGTATCCTGTTTAATCTCTGACACATGGTTTACTTTCTTCTACATATATCTGATTTTGCTGATTAGAATGACTTCAGTCCTCATTTTGTAAATCCAAACTGAAGCCTCTCCTTGAGTGTCTATTTTTTCTTTAAAGTTCGGAGACTATCTATATATTTGTTACTAATAGGCTATTTACTGGAATCTCAAGAGAAGATATGAATTTGACTTTTTTTTAGTTGTTTCATAAATCAATTTGACTTGATTATTTTAACCCCTTCTTCACAATGATTAGAAACTATAATAGCACTCAAGAATCAAAGAAAAAGTAGCTATTATGCAGTTTCAAGAATGGATGGTTAAATATTAAGCTATGGTAGGAGGTAGGCAAAGTGTTGTGCCAGATTTTATAGTAGGCTGTAGAAGAGCAAATTTGGGTTCTGGTCTCGACAATAATAGTCTTGCGGGAGTTGGTATCTGTAAGTTTGTCTCCCTTTATGTTCTTATTATACTTTAGACATCATTTAGTGATTTTATGTTTCATTATAGAGGAAAAGATGAGTGCGAACTTCTGTTTTCATTATTTATCAACTCTGTGCCTGAATGAACTGCTGTATCAGGATTGAAATGTTTGTTTTGAGATTTGCTATTTGACAATCTCACAAGATCTAATCCGACAAGCATTTTCTATTGTGAGTTAAATATTTGTGTCTGTACATGTCAATGTTCTTAGTTCGGGAGGAAGGTAATTGTTTAAGAGTTCTCAATTGTATTACTTGATACTGTATTTGTCAGGATGAGAGAGACAATAAAAGGAAGGCATCAGAAGAACTGAGAAGGTAAGGCGTTTACTAACATTGTTTTTGCCAGTGATATATTTTTTGCATGTATTTTACTCTATTTTGTTGACCTTTCCTGGCTTTTATTGTTTTTTTTTTTTAATTTTATTTTAGAAGATCCCTTGGTTATATGGTTTTAATTTTCTGCAGATCAAAAGAACAGAGCAGGGAGCGTGATAGGGAAGGTAGTAGGGATCGAGGAGGGAGTCGTGAACGAGCAAGGGACCATGATCGCAGGAGCAGAGACCGTGACAGGTATTCTGACCGTGATTATGGGTACGATCGAGAACGTGAAAGAGAGAGGGACCGATCCCGCAGCTACGATTCAAGGAGTCGTCGTAGATCACGTTCACGATCAAGAGAGCGAGCTAGAGATTATGATCGCCATAGGTATACTTTCCTCTATGCTGGATCTTTGTTTGCCATCACATTATGGATCGTCTTTATGTCCATTGCTTTTTCTGTTTGGTTGGAATATTATGAACTGCCATATCTATTTTCTGCTGTCTGTCCTTATAAGTTCAATTACAAGATAACTGAGTGTTTCTACTTTACTGGAGATGTTTTTCATTCCTTGTGGAATAATCTGTCTATGAAAGTGCATAAGCCTTTAAATAAATGCAGTGGATAGTGGTCATCTTTTAGGGATTACATTGAGTTATTATACAAGATATTGCTGTGTTAAACCTATTTTCAGTCACTTGCCAAAATAAATAAATAAATTGTACTCTCAGTTATTCCAGCCCTGCAGCTTGCTGCTGCCTGAAATGTCATTTGTTGTTAAACTAAGAAGCGTTCAACTATTCATGTTGGCACTGCAAGACAATTCAGGTTTAAGATATATCTATGACATTCTTAAACATTCAAGGTGTTTTCATGAGCCTCAAAGGTAAGTAGAGAATAGTGATCACAAGGTGCACCACACATGGACATTCCAAATAGAACCAGATATCTTTAATAAAGTTCAAGTTTTACCTTTTTCACATGTCTTTGGTGTTGCTTTTAGTTTCATGTTCAATATGCTTGTGATTTTGATATACTTTTGTGCAATTTTGCAGCAGGCGTCATGACCGATACTAGCCACCTGCAGTATGCAGTTGAACTGTGGATCTAGGACTTCATGTCCCTGCATATTACTAATGTCCTAGATCAAATGTTGGGGAAAGATGTTTGGTTTTTATTAAGTTGACTTAAAAGGTAGTGGTGGTTCAGAGATGAATCATGTAATAGTATGGGAAAACAGTTTTCTTTGTTTTCTTGCTTCAAAATTGGAATTGTCTGTCCTGATGGTAACATTGAATTTAGCTTGTTTAGTGATTTTAGCAGCAAGGCATAAATACTTTATTTTTCCGAAGAAGCAATGTTTCTGATGTACTTCTAATTATGTAAGCTGTCTATTTCAAATTCTGAGTTTGGACAAATGTATCAAGTGTGCAGCATGCGTCAATTACTTTGTGGGGATGGTTTTTGTTAGAAATCTTATCTATCATGAAATAAAATAGAAACAGTTATTTTATTTTGACAATCAAAGAAATGTGATATATACGAGTCTTCCTTTTAAGTTTTACCACCCAGAAGATTCCTTATTGCAGTACTCCTATTTTTAATTATTTGATGTTTGTTTTTTCAATACACATTTTTAGTAGTTTTAATCAAATATTTGAATTTTTACTTTCGAGTTATATTTGTTGAATAAAATTGTTAATTTAATATTTCCATTTGCAAGGTTTTTTTTCTTTGAAAATAAACATTTTAATTATGTGATCAAAATTTGCAAAAGTGGACGTCGTAAAACCCTGTACTCTCTCCATCTCATATTACGTGTCTTGACCAAATTTTGACCAATTATTAAAAAAGATTTATTAATTATTTTAAAAATCTGAAAAATAGGTTTTAAAGAGGATTAGATATACTTTTTAATAAAATAAGTTTTATATTTTTTTTATTATATGATATGCGTAATTTGTGGTCAAATGTTAGTCAAGTTGACTCTAATAGTTAAAATAAGACACATAACACGATACGGAGTATTATATATTCCTTCGGCTTTTATTTTGGCTAATTATATTCTTATAATATAATATGCATAAGAGGGATCTTATCCAAATATTTGGTCCTGTACTACCAATGTAATAAGAACTGTTAGATCTTGAATTAAATAGATGATAGCCGTTGGATCTGAAATAAGGAAATATTTTCCTTCATAATCTAAACCAAAACTAGTAGGTCTTCTAAATTGAATAGATTAGTTAAGTAGGTATCCTAAATTGAATAGACTACTTAATACAAAATTCGTAATTGTTTTTCTCTTCAATTTTCAGAAAAAATTACGTAATAATACTTTTTAAATCATCACTAATTAAAAAATATTTTGTGAGTTTCGTGTGGGTTGTAAAATCGTCAAAATTAATTTCTAGAACTCAAAGATAGAGTCAAAATAAATTAAATGACACATGATTCCTTTATATAGTTCCCGTTCTTACGATTTTACATTAAATATTACAATATTCTAAATTTTTAAATATATTATTCTAATTATTATTACATGAATAAAAGAAACCGTACATAGCGTATATTGCACAGACAATGAGCTAATAAAATCAAAAGCATAATAAAGTACCTCGTACCATGCCTTGTCCGTTAACGTTTCTGTTAGCTGTCTCATCAGCTACATTTGTGGGGCCCATTTTGATTTTTCGTGAAGTGCTTTTGTCTTTAAAATTATTATATATAATTTTTATGTGAATTATGATTTTTAAATTTAAAAATTATTAATTATAATTACATGATCAAAATATTTTGAAATGTATGGAATTTTCCTGTAACGCAATTATGATGTATTATAATTTGATTACGAACCCTCTCACTAATAAATACTCCCTCCGTCCCCTTGAGTTATATACGTTTACTTATTTGCAAGCATTTCGAGACTCCTATAAAGTGTAGTTCCATAACTTTTTTTGAATTTTTTTTTTCTGAATAAAAGTTTAAACATTAAATTTTTATTCAGAAAAAAAAAATTTCAGAAAAAAATTATAAAACTATACTTAAACAGCGTCTTAAAAAGTGTGTCAAAAAGTAATGTATAGAAATCAGATGGACTGAGGGAGTAATTAGCAAGAAACACAAAACAAAAGTAAAAGATGCTTGACAACTAAAATAATCACATGTAACGAAAGTATTGATTATTATAAGTCATGCTGCTAATTATACGTACATCTTGTCTGTTGTCTGTGTTCTTTGTGTAAGTTATACTTCTGTTTTCTTATTCAAATCATGTCTCTTTATTACGGTTGCTAATAAAGTTCAGCCATATACCTGCTACCGGGGTGGGTGCGCTCGGCTAGGTTTGGTGCGGTTACGAGGTAAAAGTCGTACCAAATCTTATATAGCGGTTTCATAGAATCTCCAACCTCGCATATGCGATTACGGTTAACCGCGATATTTTTAACCGCGGATTTGCAGTTGGATTCGTAAATTAAATATCTCTATACTATACATCCGAAACTAACAGTGTATTACTCCCTCCGTCCCATTGATTTATATACATTTGGTTTGGGCACGGAGGTTAAGAAAAAGTATAATTTAAGTAGAAAAAGTAAGAAAAGTAGGTAAGGTGGTGAGACCGGTTAATATTTTATATATAAAGTGGATGTAGTGGAGGAAAGTAGTGGATGTAGTTGGATTTTTATATTATAAATCTTTACCACTTTTGGTAACTTTTGAAATGTATAGAAATGAATGGGACATTCAAAAAAGGAAAATGTATAGAAATGAAAGGAACAGAAGGAGTACAAATTTTATGTCCCGTGTATAAATTTGTTTATAAAACTTAATTAAGATACTTACATTCTACTCTCAAAAAAAAGATACTTACATTCTAAATCTTTTGCATATATCGGTAATAGTTTGTGTAAATGTTATTCCCTCCATTTGAAAATATTTGTCTATTTTTGACTTCTTTTAAATTAATTTAATCAAATTTTGACTGAAATTTACATATATTATATAATTAAGAAATTCTTTAAAAATTATATTGATTATATATATATATATATATAATCCTCTTTAAAATGTATTTTTAAAAATTTTAAATTATAAAATAAATTTAAAATGCAGCCAAAATTCGATCAATTTAATTTAGGATAAGTCGAAAAAGAACAAATATTTTGAAACCGAGTATATAATATTACAAATTTTTAATTCAAAACCTAGATACAGCATTTATGAATTCGATTATACAATGAAGAGGGACAAAGTTAAGCTAATTTCGACAAAATAATAAAATAAGATGAAAAATATTAGCAATTACTTTCTAGTATTATCATTTTAATAATAATATAAATTTCAGGATTATACATGTATAAGTTAAATCGTATCCTACATTATTTATAAACAAATTTTTTATTACGTGCCTATGAATACATAGTACCAAATTTTATAAATTTAACTCATTTTAATAAACTTTTATATTTAATAATAACGGACCTCCTATATAAAAATTACATCAATCAAAAATTACTAAATTTATAAATTTATGTACTTGTATTTCCAAGTGCACACACTAAAAATATCCATTTATAAATATTTTGATAAAAATTAGAGAATAACAACTAAAATAAAATTCCGAAAGAACACTAAGCAACAATGCTTTAAATGTTACTCTAAAATACTTTAAACTTACACTAAAAATACCAACACAATCTCTCCACCTTCATCTTCATCTAAACCCTAACCCTAAAAAAATGAATCCCCCAAATCACTTCTTAACACTCACACTATCTATACTTACAATCTCTCTATCTCTATCATCCACTTCATCATCTCCATCAATCTACGACATTCTCAGTTCTCACAGCCTCCCAATCGGTCTCTTCCCCAAAGGCATCACAAACTTCACAATTGACCCCTCCACCGGCAAATTCCAAGTATACTTACAACAATCATGTAATGCTAAGTTTGAATCGAATGTTAGATACGATTTGAATGTTTCGGGTACGATTCGGGTCGGGCAATTGGGTGAATTGTCCGGAATTGCGGCTCAGGAGCTGTTTTTGTGGTTTCCTGTTAAGGGAATTAGGGTTGATATTCCGAGTAGTGGGTTGATTTATTTTGATGTGGGGGTTGTGTTTAAGCAGTTTTCGGTTTCGTCGTTTGAGTCTCCGAGGGAGTGTTTGGAGACGGATGGGAGGTTATCGGAGGCTGATGGGCTTGTTTTGGTTGATAAGTTGCGCGGTTTTCAGGTTTATTTCTGAATTTGATATGTATTCGTGTTTGTGTGTTTTTGAGTTTTGTGCTGATGATTACAATTAAATGTAGTGTGTGTAAGTGTTTAGAAGGTTTATTTCTGAATTTGATATGTTTTCGTGTTTTTAAGTTTTATGTTGGTGATTACGGTTTATAAGGTGTTACAAATGGTAAGTATCGAGTTTGGGGAATGTGTCTATTCATTTTGTTTTATGTTTGGATGAAATTGAATTTTAAGGCTAATAGAATGAAGCTGGTATTACATTTTAAAGCTAACGGAATGAAATTCTAAGTGCAAAGCCGATGGTGGGTGCTAAATGTTGACGGAAAAATGCAGATGTCTATGGTTGGATTTATGTGTGTTAATAATAGGTGTTGCTATATTCTCCAGATCTGCAGCAAAGAAAAAAAGAAAGAGACAAACAAATTACTTTTGTACTCTTTCCTTCTCCAATAATGCATTTCCTTCTCCTGATTTGTTAAATTTTCATCATTTCATGCTAAATTGAACCGCCATTGGTTTTGCTCTGTGTATTTTAGGTTGACTAAATTGTCACTGTCACTTTCGAATTGATCATTGTAAAGTGAAGTCGGGTTACTTGTTATGTTAGACATTATAGCAAAAAAATATGTATGAAGTGGAAGGCGATGTGTTTTGGATCAGAGGCCAGTTTGGGGAGTTTTATATCTTGTCTCTGTTGAAGGAAATAAGATTTTTTTTTTTTTTTTAATATCTAAAATTCAGTAGGAGTTCTAACAAAATTAATTTGAAGGATGATTAAGTTATGCAAGTAAAGAAGGCAAGTCTAGCATGACTACCTATAAGAGAAACTATGTTGAAAGTAAGATATCTAGTTTGTTGAAGCACTACATTTTCTAGCTAAGTTTGAAGCACTAGTTTTAGAGTTATAACATAATTTGGTACACACGAGCTTATCCCCAAAGAGAATGTCATAGTTTTATATATTTAGAGTCTATTGCTTCGTGTAGCGACTCAAGTCTTCGAGTCTCTAGGTATGCTTATTTCAGTGTGGATTTAGTTGGTTAGCTCATTTTGTGGGTTTGCACCTTGCTTTATTGCACTTATGCTAGTAAACTTTCATTTACATTGCAATGTTTTCCAAATCAAAGGGGTTTTTTTAATATATAAACTAGTTAAATATTAAGCTTGTCAACTATGAACGAACCCACTAGGTTATAGTACTTTGGGGTACTAGTAATTGTGCCAGTATATCAGCAAATAATAATTGTTTGTTTCTTGAATAATTTATGGTTTATTTATAGTGTTGTGTTAACAATTTTTCTAATCATTTTTTTCAGAATCGGTTAGAACAGCCTCCAAGTAAATATGGCAAGGCAGATGCATTAAGGGCCGTCTCATAGGATCAGTGCTGGTACAAGGTCTAAAATACCTGTTATGTGTTGGTTTCATTTTTGTCTTGAGAGTGTCAAAGATCTGGCTTACCATCTATCGTGTGTTTGTTTGCTGTATGTTTGATACCGTTTCTCCTGGATGTTCTTATGTATGCACCGGGGGGAGAAAAGAAGAGGGGGGGTTGAGTTTTTGATAAAGATGAATGAAGAAACTAGGTTGTCAAGTTCCGCGTGGTAGAGGAATTCCTGATAAGCAGGAGATAAGTTTGTTTACATGTCATGAAGACTATAGTGTATATGTATGTAATAGCTTGTAAGTTTTGTTTGTAATATTAATATATATTTGACGGCTTGCTGTACACAGAATACAATTGTAGCCCTGTCTTGAATTTGGATATGCTTTTATTTTCTGTGTAAAATGATGAAATGAATGCATACTTTTTAAAAATATTCAAGGACCAGTCCAGTTATTGGTGGTTCTCCAGTTACTGCAGAAACATGAGCATTAAAGTGGCCAAAGAGCCCAGTTTATCATGCATTTAAATTTCTTAACAATGATTGATCAGTTGTTCTGATTGCACCTATTTGTTGGTTAAGTGGCCATGATAACATAGTTTTATAGCCTGTGTTTGTCACCCCTACGCTCGCTGGTTCAGTATCAAGTATCAAAACTTAAAAGTAAAATATAATTTCGGATGCACCTTCGTTGGTACCGAGTAGACCCGGCAATTTTGGATACAGAAATGATATGAAATGTGTTTGCGCTTACCTTTTTAGTACATGATGTGAAAGTACATACGGCAATTTTGGATACAGAAATGATATGAAATGTGTTTGCGCTTACCTTTTTAGTACATGACGTGAAAGTACACATACCAAGATTTAAAGTCTGTTTTACGTACGACATAAATAAATACTATAATTAAATATTACTATATTTATAATGAAATTATGTATATTTACAATAAATATGTGGATATTTATTTTTAAAATAATAATTGATTATATAATATCTATTTAATTGTGATCTAAATTCATAAATTTCATATATTTTGTAAATTTTATTTCCTGAAAATCTTATATTCTTTTTTGTTTAATTATTTAATTTAGTTTATATTTAATTTTACATAAAATTATAATACGAATACGAAAGTATATGAACCTCGAATATGCTGTATTTAGCATTCAAGTACATCAAAGTAAACGACAGTTTAGTACCAAGTACAGAAGAATACTACTATATCTTCATGTGTTTTCGGGTTCGAAAAAGGAAATTAAAATAAGCAATTCATTTTTCTTTCCGCGTGCATTAGCTAGTGTTCTCTGGTTTAGGCGGAAAGAATAAGAAAAACCAGGAAAATAAAAAGAAAAATTGGAAAAATGGTTAAATTTATAAGAACAAAGATCGAAATTTGGACATTAAAAACCAATAAAAATGTAAAGAAGAAAATTAACGAGCGATGAGTATCAGCATCACCCTATCTGGACTTGTATTCCACTCCGTTCTTCATTTTGCCTCTTTGTCAACCTGTACGCCAAATGAATTACAAATTACGAAACGATTTTTCTGTGAGGTGCTCTCGTTGGGCACCCAGTGTCTGATGATGACCTGGTCTTGCATATATTAACTGGTGTAGGTGATGATTATAAAAGCATCCGGGATGCTCTTAAAGTCCGAGAATCATGAATTTCCTTTGGTGAGTTACATGATATGCTCACACATTATGAACGCAGCCTCAAAACCAAAGCTACAGAACCTTCTGTCATTACTGCCAACTACACTCATCGTGCAAATGCTTTTAGTAAGAGCAAGTCCAATGCAAGATGCAAAATGACTATAGTCATTGCTATAATTTGGTACCAAAAAGTGTCTTTTGATGTTAAGATAAAATTTCAACTCCAAAGCTAGATGCATCTTGAAACCAAATATTTCCAAATTTATCTAAATTTTGTCACTTTTCCCTAAGTTTCATTTAAAGC
>PHNY01100575.1:811-15263 GCA_003724115.2 Anethum foeniculum
AGAAAAATGAAAGTGTTCGTTTTCGAAATCTGACGACTTTTACATACACTTATATTCAATATAAAATACTAATACGAACTCAGAACTTTGAAAAAAAAGGATCTCTATATAGGGTGGTCTGATAATATTTTATAATCAACATAATTACTATTCATCAGGGTTTTGAATAGTACCAAAAATTGGGGTTATTACACCTGGGCATACAAATATAAAAATAATTAGATGATAAGACAAAATTGTAGAATGTTGAAAGCTGTGTGGAAGAATATGCAAGAATCAGGTTAGATATACATGTATATTTGATATTTTTATACTGATAATTGAAATCAAAATTTTGTAAAAACTTCAATGATATGCATGCTTGTTTTAAACATGATATTTACAATATAAAAGTTTGAAAACTAACCTCTATGTACATGACTAATTGGATAGATCTTAAAAGAAGATCATCTACAAACCTACGCATACAAACATAAAAAGAATTAGATGATAACACAAAATTGTGGAATGCTGAAAGCTATCAGAAAGAATTTGCAAGAATCAGGTTAGATAATAAAAAGCCTCAAAATATCTTGTACTTATAAACATAAATATGATTGATAAGATTTAAGTGTGTCCATAAATTTCTTTTATATATATAAAGATTTATATTATATATGAAATAAGATTAAAAATTATATTTTTGGACTTTCCCAAAAATTTGAATGTAAATAAGGAAAATTTAAGTTATTTTTTATATTTGAAATATGATTGATTTTTATAACTTTTGACTTCCCTATAAATTCGAATGTTAATAAGGAAATTTTAATTTTTATGAATTAATATACATGAGCATATTTGAAATATGATTGATTTTTATATTTATTGACTTCCCATAATATTGAATGTAAATAAGAAAAATTTAAGTTAATTTTTATATTTTAAATAGGTTTGATTTTTATAATTATTGACTTCCCTATATATTCAAATTTAAATAAGGAAATTTTAATTTTTATTAATTAATATATAGGAGCTCTAGAAAAATTGATAAATATGATTCGGAAAAGCCTCAAAATATCTTGTACTTATAAACATAAATATGATTGATAAGATTTAAGTGCGTTCATAAATTTCTTTTATATATATAAATATTTATATTATATCTGAAATAAGATTGATTTTTATATTTTTGGACTTTCCCATAAATTTGAATATAAATAAGAAAAATTTAAGTTATTTTTTATATTTGAAATATGATTGATTTTTATAACTTTTGACTTCCCTATGAATTCGAATGTTGATAAGGAAATTTTAATTTTTATGAATTAATATACATGAGCATATATGAAATAGGATTGATTTTTATATTTATTGACTTTCCCATAAAATTGAATGTAAATAAGAAAAATTTAAGTTAATTTTTATATTTGAAATAGGATTGATTTTTATAATTATTGACTTCTCTAAATATTCCAATGTAAATAAGAAAATTTTAATTTTTATGAATTAATATACAGGAGTTCTAGAAAAATTGATAAATATGATTCGGACTATTCTGGAGCTCCTGTGGGTTTTCCTTTATGTATATAAAGATATTGATTTATATAGAACAATCAATTTTGTTGAGTTAACTTCGTTTGAGTTTAATATTTGTTAAAAGTTAGTCTAAATTAAAATAAAAGAAGTATGTTAGATATAATTTAATTAGTCTAAAATTTGGTACGACTTTGATTGGTGCTAAAATATTTCATAATTTTTTGATTGATTAACTTTTATGTGATAGACTCGGTTATTATATTAAATGATATTAAAAAAATCCATAAATGAAATATAGATTAATATATGTTATCTACTCGTATATACATTTATAGCAAATATTATTTATGATTTATTAGTAATAATATAAAAATATTGTTTGTTTGGTTAGCATGTAGACATCTACCAACCAAATAGGTAATAACATTCATAACAAAGCTAATCTTGTAAATAGATTGGGAAAAGTTGGTTTAATCTAATTTGCAGAATCATTTCTTCTCAACTCCAAAAGGTGTATAATCCAATCAGATCTTTAAACTTTTATAAGCTAAGTCATCCTTCAACTCCTATGATTTGAACGAAAGATCAATGGTATATTCTATCACTTCCAATAAGAAACAATCACTTTCCATCCATCAGCAATATATCTTATATGCATCCAACTTCACTTCATTTCATACTTTGAAAGAATTCACTTCAATGGTTCCTCTATTTCCCAAATGGAATTTTTAGAAACTCAATACCAACTTTGGGATACTAAGAATATGCTCTGAAGATACGAATGACGAACTAGTTGATTTCTTGAACTTTCCATTTAATAGGGAATTTTCAACACTCCATAATTTTTATCACTTCAATATGCTACTCTTAAACACTAATCCTTATAGGAATCAGATTAAATCTGGATAATGGTATAGGTAGGATCACTTATTAATTAAGGTCTTTTGAAAAAGGGTTAAACTAAGAGATCCACATGATCATTGAACATCTGATACATTATAATTATGAAAATCGTCAAAGTACACAAGGTGGCCAACCTTTAGTACTCTAATGACACATAACACACTACTAGAAGGTTGTCTAGATGACCAATGTTAAAAAGGTAGATCAACATTGATGTAATTTTATATGATGTTAAAGCTCATTTCAGAAATCGGTTATAAAACTAACCATTATTAATTCTATTTTTCAAAAAACTTAAAAAAGACGCGGCCTCACTTGCCCCGCTTATTTCAGAATTATTTTCTCCCTTAACACCAAACTTTGTTCCCCCTTAACAAAAAAATCTATCCTCCCCCTTTTCCCCACCTTGTTGCCCAGTAAGACATAATTGTTTAAGGGGGGTTGGATACAGTTATGCTAATAATTCGAACAAGTATGAAAATAAATAACAGCTTTTGTATTTCTGATAAAAACTGTTACAAAACTCTGTCAAGAAATAATGATATTTTTTAGAGCTGCTAGGTCAATTACAATACTCGAGTGAATCAATCAAAATGATGACCTATACTGTGTTTATATATTAAATAGTTACAAAATCAATTCAGGATATACTCTATCAATTTCTAACTGCATATTATACATATCCTAGATTGATTTAACAAGATCCTAGAACTCAGGAACCGACAGTAGTCTGTTTCTCAAATCAAGGAACATAATTGATCTTCAAATCCTGACTGGTCTTCATTTCCTGATGGTCTTCAAAATTCTAATGCCATGTCAAATACTGATGCCTTAGCAAATAATGATGACACCAAATACCGATGATGTCAGCCCCAAATCCTGACCATGCTGAGCTTCTCTTGATCATTGAGAATCAGTATTTAACAATCTCCCTCAATTTATGCTTTGTGAAATAAAGTACAAATTCATTTTCAATGATGCCAAAACTATTTACAAAATGTACAAGAGTAGAATAGACTCAAGATATAATATTCAGTCTTGGATCTCAAGAAAGAACATGTTTGTACTCAGAAATCTTCTAAGCCTTTCATCCTCTTTATCTTGTAGGACCTTGATTAATTTCTTCTTTAGCTGCCTCTTCCCTTCAGAGTCTTCTCCCAACTTATAGATAGCTGACCTTAGATTAGAAATAGAGCTTGTACTAATCTCAAGATCACCAAGCATGATGTAACAGCAACTCACATCAATATGATCAGAACTAAAGGTCAATTGCTGATTGTTGAGAAAAGTCTTGAAGACAGCAGTATTCTTTTTCATTTCCACCTCTTGATTACTGAAGTTCAGATATGCTGGAGTATAGTCACCATCATATTTAGAAGTTCTGCTCAGAGTCCTTTTCTTGATGGTATTGAGAATCATAGATGACTAACTCCTTGTAACCTGATTTTCAATTATGAGAAGATAGTGTACATAATTTAGCTCAGCAACTGATTTCATGAGAAGCTGTTTTAAGGTTGAAGCTGTTGCAAGGTTGAAGCTTTTACTCCACCATCTTTCATAAAATACAAAATCTTCTCCTTAGCCACTGCCCCATCAAAATTGTCATACACAATCTTAACAGCTTCTAGCTTCTCAAGATGTTTGAGAGTAACAGCTTCTCCAACTTTGTCAGTTAGTGAATGTGCATCAAGAAGTTCGGAATCTAAGATTTCCATTTCAGGATGACCAACACCTCCTCTTGTGTGTGTTTTCACCTGGTTTATCTTCTGATAACATTCAACTGAATTTGGAGTTCTCTCAGAACCTTCTACCTTCTCTTTTTCACCTACTGCACCAGAATTCCTTATCCCTCCAGAAACTAAATTAATAAATTTAAAACCCTTACTGTAGTCAAATGAACCGAAACTCTTCCATTTCTTGTCTTTTTATCTGATAGGTGAATAGCTTGGTGGCAAGATAGAAACCTGTCTCCTAACATCATACCACAACTCTGGTTTAGAACTAAGAACTATTTTAACATAACCATTAACTGCTCTATCGGCCACTCTCCTAGCAGCTTCCTCATCTTCTTGAATTTTCCTTTTAATTTCATCAACTTCAGAATTATGAGAATCCACCACTGCAGAGAGAACCAATAGGTTTAAGGAATCAAATATTTCTTTTTTAGTATCAGGATTTGTCTTTGAAGTATCAGGATCAGGATTTGCTGTTTGATCAGGATTTGCTCTATCAACTTGAGCTCTGTCAGATGTTGATTTCTTCTTTTTCCTCCTGACAAGTTTCTCACCACCATACACTTCTGCAGTCTGTCCAACAAATACATCCTCCTCAACCGCCTGAATTGCCCTATGACCTTCCCTTGGTTGAACATTTAGAAATTCAGGAGTAATCAATGGCCTTGAAGACTGCGTAGGTTGATCAGCAACACTATAAGAGTTAGCAGTACTTGTTGTGATTTGAATATTTTCAGGAGTCCTTCGTCTTCCTCCTCTTCCTCTCCCTCTTGCACCTCTTTTTCTACATCTACCTCCTCTAACTCTTGTTGAAGTCTACTGAGGTTGAGTAGAAGCTACAGCTTGAGCTTCAAGTGCAGCCAACAGCTCGTTCTGTTGTTGAATAACTTCTTCCTTTGTCAAATTAGGAAACTCTTCATTAATATGAGCTAGAGCACTTTTTGCATTCTTCTGCTCTACTCTCTTGTCCTTATAAAATAAGATTATAACTTTACCTTCTTTATTTCTGTAATGCTGAAAAAGACCCTTAGCTGCTTCTGGATTGTCAATCAGGATTTCATCACCCTCAGAAGTAACAGCTAGAGTTTGTTATTTATTAGCAGTAGTAGCAAAAGGCCTTCCTTGTTTAGATGAAGTAGATTTAAGAAACTTAGTAGAAGCAGACTTATCAGCTAGATCAGGAATTGATTTGTCAGCAGTACTACCATCATTGCCAGTATTATCATCATTCTTAGCTAGTACTGACTCAGGTGTATATTTTGTAGCAGCTATCTTCTCCCCTATTTTGACATCAGGATTTTGAAGGAGAGAAAGAATAGCGTCCAACTTGGCATCCATATTTGACACCTTAGATTCCAAGGAGGAGATCCCAGAGTCCAAAGAGTCATGCATCTTCTCCTTAGCTAGAATATAGTTGTTCATGTTCTTCATCTTATTAGATTTAGGAGCATGAAGCACAAATTCTTCAAGCTTCTAATTAATTTTATTGTTAGACTGCTGAAGATCACCAAAATCAAAATGAATGCCTTACAAGGATAGTAGAGGCCTTCAAGTATGCCTTGAGATCAGGATTGGGAATGGCACCATAACCCTATGCACATGCTGATGAGATACAGAGTGAGAAATCTGAGAAGTTGGCTTTCTCCAGAGATAATCCCACTCAGAGTTTCTATGATATTCTTTATATGCATTGTAGTGAGATGATGACCCTACATTTAATTTCAAGAATTCAGCAGTAGCAGCTTTTTTTTTTTGATCACTGCAATAGCAGCTTTCAGATTAGCCTAATCTGGATCATCATCACTATCAACGGTATCATCAGTGTCTGAAGAGACATCAGGATCAACTACAGAGCTAGGCATCACATTCTTGCCTTTAAGATCAGCATTGATTGGCTTGTCCTGATCCTGATGGGAGCCTTGTGTTGAATCAACCAGTGGAAGAGTTTGTAGTGGTGGAACAAAGACTGCATCAGGATGCTTCAGCAGACTTTGAATCGGCATTGGATCACCAGTAGAAGCTGGAAATTTGTCAGGAACTGGTATTGAATCAGGATTTGAAATACTGTCAGGATTTAATTAGTCATCAGGATTTGAAAATTGGCTTGCATCAGGATTTGTCACTGATGGTTCTTATGGAGCCTGAGGTTGTGAAGCTACTTCAACCTTTTCAGTTGAAGGTTGTTGTGTTATTCCCTCAAATAGTGGATCATTGATGTATTCATCCAGTTTTGTACGATGTTCCTTTTGAGCTTCCCTTTCTTGTCTCATAGCAGAAGCTTTTAGCTCACTAGAATCAACCAAAAGACCTCCTTGGGCATTGTCAAGAATTGTCTTTGCTACCTCTTTGTCTGCACTTTCCCTCTGAAAAAGTGGTTCTTGTGGGACATGATCATCCAAAGCTACTGAATCCCTTTGAGATTTAGGTTCTTGTAGGCTTGCATCCTTTAGAGGTGATTGAAATCTTGCCTTCTTTCTTGTGAAGTTAAGAGGAGAACCATCCTTCCTCTTTGGTCTTGTAGGACCAACCTGCTCAGCTGCTCTCCAAATCTGTTCATTTGAGATATCAACCCTCTTTGTAGGTGTGGAAATAGAAGTGTCCACATCAGGAAGACTGATAACTAGAGGGTAAGTCAGGAGCAGCCCCAACATTAGGAACAGAAGTATCATCAGAAATTGATACAGCATCAACAGGAGAAGAACTATCAAGATTTGCTGTTGTAGATTGTCTGATCTTGAATTTGAACCCAATGGTCACATTGTCTTCATCTGAGCTTGATTCATCTATCAGCCTCAACTTTCTTCTTTTTATAACAACACCATCTCCACCTTGTGTCTCCTGCCTATCTATTGAACTAGGTCAACCATTAGAACACTCTGTACTAGAGAGACATGTATCTTTGCTAGCTGTTTTCTTTTTACAACTGGTACTTTTTGGGAAGCACCAGAGGTGGTTGTTTGTTTAGTGACTTGTTGTTGTTTCTTCTTGGAGTATATGCTTGGGTTAGGAACAGGACTGGATGTGTCCTGTTCCATAACATAAGGAATTACAGAGGTATCAGCATCATGATTTGCTGATACTTGTTGAGTACGATGTTTCCTAGAAAGAAACTTCCTGACCTCCTTAGGTATAAACACAGGATCAGTAAATCCATTCTTTTTATCCCTATTGATATGGTCCTTAATAGCTTTATCAGCAATTTTAAAAATAGGCAGTAGTTCATCATTTTCAAATACGGTATTAGGGCAAAGACAATCAAATATCAACTGCAAAAATCTAGTATACCCTATACTATTTGATTCATCATACTTCCTAGCAATTAAGTATTGCAGAATTTTATTGCCATGATCAAAATTACTAACATAAATTAGAGAATACACAATTTTGAGAGAGACAGAAGGCAGAGCATCAAATTTGTGATTTTGTTGAGAAAGCATATGCTTATGTAGTCAAAGTACAAATTCCACTTCTTAAGCTTTGTCCTGAACAACCCTCGAATTTTGGTTGTTTCTCCGTTGTAGCCTAAAGTCCTCAGCAACTGGAACAAAGTCTCATTTGAATAGTGTTCAGGAGGCCCATCACAGTCTGGTAGCCTTAAAGCAACTTTGATGACATCAGGAGTAAAATTATATCTTGTACCATTATATTCAAAAGTGAAATCGCTGGTTTTCTCATTAACCTGAACTGTTGTCCAGACCTGCATGACAACTTTGTACGAAACCTTGACATTATTTGTTAATACATAGCCAATAGCACTTTATAAAAAAAAATCCTGAATGATATAGAAATCAGAGGGCAACTCCTGATGAGATAGAAGATTAAGAAAATTATTTGTTCCAAAGGTGTGACCATGAATGATTGTGGGTTTGTTGATGCAAGGAGAATTTTTTGTTGAGGAAGCCATTGTTGTTATCTGAGAAGAAAGTGGGATGTTTGCAAAAAATGATTTTTGTTTTAAGATAAAAATGAAGTGCAAGCGTAAATGATAGAAGTTTGTATAATTGAAATTTGATTCGACAAGGTAATGAGAGGGTGAGAGGGAAACGTTTAACTTCTGGCTTTGATAGGTGTCAAATGGTTATTGATTAAGAGAAATAAGTGGAACAAACTACAGAGTAGTTATAATGATATGCACATCTTTAGATGTATATAACTTGTGTATATGCACAAAATATATTACCACTTATCAGAATGTGAAACAATTACTCAACAATTATAGCATAAATATTATCAAATTGCATAAAATAATGAATCGGTATTTATTAAAAATAATTTATACTGAAAATAATTCATGTGCATCAGGAGTTTGACTTTATTAGCTGTCAGGATTTGACTTGATCAGGATTTGACATTGTCAGTATTTGATCACCCGTAAGGAATTGATGTTGTCAGTATTTGATATGCTGTAATTACTTCTACCAGCCAATCATGCCAAGCTCATTGATGAGCTTTGTGAAAGTTGCTTCTAGCAATGGTTTGGTAAATATGTCTGCCAGTTGTTGATCAATAGGAACAAAATGTAGTTCAATTGTTCCTTCCATAACATGTTCTCTTATAAAGTGATATGTGATACTGATGTGTTTGGTAAGAGAATGCTGAACTGGATTTCCTGTCATGGCTATTACACTTTGATTGTCACAATAGACGGGAATATTTGAATATGACAATCCACAGTCCAGTAACTGATTTTTCATCCACAATAGTTGTGCACAGCAACTTCCAGCAGCTCTCTACTCAATTTCAGCTGTAGAAGTAGAAATAGATTTCTGCTTTTTGCTGAACCAAGAGACTAACCTCCCTCCAAGAAATTGACAACTGCCAAAGGTGCTTTTCCTTTCTATCTTACAACCTGCAAAATCAGCATCAGAATAAATATATAAACCAAAATCTGCTTCTCTTGCATACCAAAGGCCAAGTGATGCAGTTCCCTTTAGATATCTGAATATCCTTTTTACTGCAATTTGGTGAGGCTCCCTTAGATTTTCCTGAAACCTTGCACACAAACAGGGTGCATACATAATGTCTGTCCTGCTAGCTGTTAGATATAAAAGAGATCCAATCATACATTTGTAATTGGTAATGTCTACTGCTATACCTTGATCAGGATCAAGCTTTGTAGCAGTGGCCATAGGAGTTATAGCAGTTGCACTGTCTTGCATTTTGAACCTTTTCAAAAGATTCCTTGTGTATTTAGACTATTTTATGAAAATTCCATCATCAGTCTGTTTGATTTGCAATCCCAGAAAGTAACTCATCTCTCCCATCATTGCTCATTTGATACCTTGATTGCATCAATTTTGAAAACTTCTCACATAACTTTTGATTAGGTGATCCAAAAATTATATAATCCACATAAATTTGAACTAAAAGTAAGTCCTTAACATGATTCAAGTAAAACAAGGTTTTATTAATTGTACCTCTTTTGAATCCACTTTCAAGTAAGAACTGAGCAAGTGTCTCATAACATGCTCTAGGTGCTTGCTTTAATCCATAAAGAGCTTTGTCTAATCTATAGACATGATCAGGATGTTTAGGATCAACAAATCCCAGGGGTTGTTCAACATAAACTTCTTCTTCCAGTTCTCCATTAAGAAATGCACTTTTAACATCCATTTGAAAAACCTTGAATTTCTTATGAGCTGCATATGCTAAGAAAATTCTGATAGATTCAAGTCTTGCAACATGAGCAAAAGTTTTTTCATAGTCAACGCCCTCCTGTTGAGAATAACCTTTTGCTACTAACCTTTCCTTGTTTCCGATAATTGTGCCATCTGAATCAGTCTTGTTCCTGAAGACCCATTTTGTACCTACAATAGATCTGTTCTTTGGTCTTGGCACTAATTTCCACACTTCATTCCTTTCAAATTAATTAAGTTCTTCCTGCATTGCCAGTACCCAATCTGCATCCTTAAGAGCATCTTCAACTTTCTTTGGTTCCGCTTTTGAAAGTAAGTTGTAAAATAAACATTCATTTTATGTTGGTCTTCTTGTTTTGAATCCTTCATCAAGATTACCAATGATTAGATCAGGTGTATGATCTTTTGTCCACTTCCTGACATGTGGAAGATTCCTTCTAGAGCTTGAAGCTCCCCCTGTATTAGATGCCTCTACAAAATCATTTGAGGCTCCCCCTGAATCTGTGCTGTCAGCTCCTGATTCAGGATTCGATCCTATTTTCCTGATGTAGAATCAGTATTCACCTCAAGCTGATTTGTATGAGAAGTACTTTGTACTGATAATCCATTCATTGAACTCCCATTTGAACTTTGTTGTTGCTCCCCCTCAACATGTGCATGTTCTTTAGTATTTGAGTCATCATCAGGATCTTGTGAAGTATCAGGATTTGGATCATCAGGATTTGATGGCTCATCAGTATTTGCTTGTAACGCCCCCAAATCCGGGGTCAGAGGATTTGGTCATCACGCTGCAATCTCAAAACAATAAACCTGTTTAATCTGAAAATAATCGCCAATTGATCTCCAACAGCTAGAATATAATATCAGACCCCAACTAAATCAAGATCTTTTAGGTTACAGTTCTAGAAACAGGAAAACCAAAATTCCATAAATAAAAATTTCCTTCATCTTTCATTACACTTTTCAACAACTTATAATCTCCAAACTTAACCCGCTAGTATAACTTCAAAAAGAAGCATACTAGGCCCAATTATACGATAACATAACTAATATAATTACAAACAACTTTATACAATAAAACTTACACTATTCCTGCATTCCCTGAATCAAACATCTTCATAAAGGCATCATTCTCTTCTCTTTCTGAATTATGCAGCTAAACTCCATCAGTCTACCTCTCACTGGAAGGTTAAGTTTAAAACAGGCAAGTATGAGCGAAAGAAATGCTCAGCAAGTATAACAAGGGCATAATATGATAGTTCAAAACAATTTCGAATAAAACTGATAACTGCTCTCAAGCAGAACTTTTATAAAAATAAATTTCTTTGAAACAAAGAAATGGTCAAGGAACTCAATATTTAATTCCACAACATTCTTAAAATCAATTTCATATTTTTCATCACTTTTTCCTCATAAATCTTTTGCTAGTTTAAGCAATTGAGGATTTAACAATAAACTAATCTCAACAAGAATTGGAGTTCATAAAACAGTATCTATAGTAATATCTAAAAGACAGATAAACAACAATATCTGAACAATAAATAAAGCTATTATAAGCTTCAACAGTAAACGATAAGTTTTAGATTGGTCTTTCACAGACGGACGTACTATCACAGCTGATCAGTTCCCTATAATAGCACATAAGCATGTTTCGTAGAAGCAGGCTCAACACATAGGTACCCAATATAAGGCAACACATTGGCCTTTGGAAAAAGTGGTATTATAAATATTTCATATAATACCTAGCCCACGCTGGACCACCGTCAACGGCCGCTTACGTCAATAATCCAATCTTAAAATAATTTTTCCTTAAAGGAATCGAATCAATCGAAATCCTTATTTCAATAACTCCCCATTTCACATAGTCCGAAGTAATCACAACAACTGATGGCGATATAACTAGAATGAATATTTATTCGCTAAATCACACAACAAAATACTATTTATATAGAGTATTTTTGGATAGCATAGTTATTCACTATTTATCGAAAAAGAAATTTCCTTCTAGTAGAATAATTACCAGAATAACATGATGTCAATAATCCGTTGATTTTCTGGACACAATGTCCCACAAATATATTTATGAAACAGTGCAGTATTCGAGGATATAGAATCCCTCTACTTTGAGTTTATACTAGCAAAGCAGTACTTGCATAATCAGAATAACATATTTTGATATTTAAAATATTTAACTATTCTGGAAGTAGAATAGTGAGGAAAATACTTGCCTTTGTTCCTTAGCAATTATACACACTCGCAACTAACACAATCATCTCATTTTGGCGTCTCGTGACATCACCAACTTTATTCCAATAACTTTTTAATTTGCCATTCCTTTGGGCGCTAACAGCCTGACATGCAATCTCAGTCAATTCTCTTTATCCAATCCGTCTGATTCTGATCCTCTTGAATGACCCGCATCTTGGATTCCTTATCTGTCACAATTATCACTGGAGCTTCACGCTACACTGTTGTTTCTTCCTTACAAATTTAAACAACTTTTAATAAAATAAACTTCATTCTAGCTTGATTGGCATACCTTCCAATACTTTATGAACAATAAAATCATGGCATCTTGAAGAGAAAAGATACCGTATGCTAACAGATGTCCCACAAATGTGATTATCGAATTATAATTTTTTGAACAAATATTGTTGGAATAAAAGAATAACTGAGAGATCAATATGATCAGAAACCCGACGTTGTGTGCCTTAGCGCAGACATTTATAATAGAAGGTGATCAGTCTGTATTGTAAAACACAACACAAAAAAAAGTATGGTAGAAACAAAAAACTGATATATTGGAGTCTTTATAGAAAAAAACTGATTTCTATCTGTTTATTATACATCACCTTTGGCTGATTTTTATTTATCTCTTAGACATGAGTTTTGAAAAAAAAAGTGATTTGTATTTTCCTCTTAGATATCACCCTTGTATGATGTTTATTGAGCTTTTAGACATAGTTGTTACAAAAAAACTGATTTGTATTGTGTCACCAGTTTTACCTAAAAAAGTGATTTATATTGTTTTCTTAGACGTCAGTTTTGCTTTAATGAAAGTGATGTATATTCTAATGGTAGACATCAGTTTTTATAAATTAAATTTGATGTATATTTAGTAAATTCACATCAATATTTAATTAGACCCGTGTCTTCCCAGGCATACACAAAATAATGGCATTCATAAACTATTCAACCATTCACAAAATACTAAATATTCAACCATTCACAAAATACTTATAAACCAATTGTTATTCAACCAACACAATCCGCAAAAAAAAAAAAAAACTACACACATCACTCATCATCATTCTGTAAAACAAACTATACATCCATCATCATCATTCCACAAACCAAACTAAATAACTATAACCAAGCTACTAAACCACCTACTAATTACTACATCACTTAGCAAAAGCATACCAAACTGTTAAAACATTAGAAACTTGACCTTGTCTATAACTAAACTAAATTTATAACCAAATTTTCAAACTATTTTGAAGTTGTTAACCAATTTGTCAAGGAACCAAACGTTTACTACATTAAAAGAATAGACCTTAAGAACTAAAAGCTGTCAGATGTGCTCTTGGATGAACGGGAGAGCCTCAATAAGTACTTCATCAAGCTGGGCCTCGCTCTAAGTCACTCGAGTCTTGGGCAGCCACTAAAAAGTTTCAAGCAAACACAATTAATTAAAAAAGAAAAGAATACCTTTATAATTCAAAGATAATCCAATAGAAGAACACACTAATTAACTACAAAGCATTTGCAGAACTATCTACCAATTAGGAATTTAATCCGTGAAATAAATCTATCATTGGAAATTACTATATCAGTTAACAAGCATACGAAACAAGACACTAGAAACTTAAACTTGTGCACAACCAAACTGCTAACCAAATTTTCAAGCACTTTTTAAGCTTTCAAGCTATTAAAATGCTTACCATTTTAAAGAGACCTTAAGTAGTACAAGCTATCATATTTGCTCTTCGATGAATTGGAGAGCCTCAATATGTACTTCTTCAAGATAGGCCTCGTTGTACATCCTTCGATCCTTCGGTAGCTACTAAATAATTCAAGTAAAGACAATTAATCAAAAATAAAAAGTGCACCTTTATAGTTCAAAAGTAACCCATTAGAAAAATAAAGACATAAATGTCAATCTTGTATCATTGATAATTTCTTGGAAGTAACCCATTAGAAAAACAAAGACACACACCATTTAGTTGGTTCTATGATGCAAAAGAAAGAACTAACAAATTATTTTTATATACATTATATGTTTTTCAGTAATAAATTGAATCATAATTGGCTATGTGTCTGAGTTATATTAGGCAAGTAGACTATGAGTAGCATGCTAGATTTAGGATGACAAATCCATATAAGAGTTGTCTACTTTTACTAAAATATAGAAATAGAATATTTGTAACACCCCGAAATCCGGGGTCAGGAATCTGGGTCGTTACACTACCATCCAAACATATATTACCTGCATTAACTCAACAATCCAATAATACAACACCAAATGACCACAATTCCTTTATACACACAAGTTATAGCCTTAGAAACGATTCATAAAAGTAGCATTAGTTATTACAAACCAAATGTACTAATCAGGATCTTATACTGTAAACACAACATCTACCTGAAGTTATATTTACGACG
>PHNY01100610.1:17951-34764 GCA_003724115.2 Anethum foeniculum
AATGACCTCGTACACATCCAACTCATACTTTCTCACATGTATTTTATTTGATTCAACACAAAAGATAGAAATTGAAAGCAAGTATAGGAAATTGAAGACAACTAGCATAATGTTCTAATGATTTATTCAGAAGTAACTAGGAATAGAAAATAAATGATAGAGAAGTATAAAGAGAGATTACTTATAGTATGCTTTCAAATGGAGAACAATTCAACTCTTTGGAACTTGCTTGCTGTCAAGTCTGGACAACTTGTAGGTCTCTCATCCAACTCTTCTTGCTGTCATGGCCTCTTATCCCATGACATCATCAATCAAAATGAGTAAGACGGCATAGTTTTCTTGAATGTGTCAAATATTTAAATCTCTCAGAATTGTCTCATTGTACGTTAAAATGTCGCATCGATCTTCGTTAGGCCACACAGCATGGCCAAGTAGCACTAGATGCCCATGTGCGTTATGAAAGTTGTCTTCTCTTCATCCGGGTGATGGATTTGAATCTAGTTAAGGCCACTTGATACATCCAAAAATTGTCAAAAGTTGTGACAGCCGACACATCGATCATTATGTCAAGAGTTCACATCCAGCCGTCATGTCGATCATCATGTCAAGAATTCACGTCTAGACGTCATGTCGATCATCATGTCAAGAATTCATGTCCAACTGTCACGCCGATCATCATGTCAATTTGTGGTGAATGATAAGGATTTTTTGGACACACTTTGTTTAAGTTCGTGTAATTTAAACAAACTCTCCATTTTTCCATGTTTGCTATCCATTTTGAATAATTTTCATTTCTCTTCGACATGTACGTAGTTTGGGTTACCATTCAACTTATATGTAATCATGTCGGGGTCTGTACCTATTGTATTGTTATGCTCCCAAGCGAAGGCGTCCATCATTTCCGTCAGAAAAACAAGTTAGATTTTATCTTTGGTGTCACATCCTGACCTTAACCAAGTTTTTCGAATCGTCGTGATGACCAGTGGGTATTTTGGCTCTTTTCGTCATGTTGTTGGCTTCCTCTCGTGTGTAGGTTGTAGTCGACTCAGGTTGGAACCATCACTTCCAGAGGTGTCGACAACTCATGCCTAGTCGTCGTATTGATCTCCATGTCAACATGTAACTCTGTCAATAAGTTGATGAAGTAGGACAATATCTCTGGATGTACATCATGTCGGTATGTGGACATGTCGTCAAAATATGTATATCTTTGTATAACATTGATGTTTTCCTCTTATCGTGGTCATGGCACAATTATGTATTGTCACCTTCTCTTTGTTGAATCTTCACAAGTACTCCCGTAGAGGTTCTCTATAACATTGAAATATGAGGATAGTGGATACAAGTCACTTTTCGTCATCTCAAACTGTCAACTACTTACATATGCAGACTGAATGCATCGGTCAAGGCAATGCCGTCTGTTAATGACAGTAACTTGCAGGCGTTACCTTTTTAAGGGCTTTGACATGCCTAGATCTCTGGGAGTCACGTTCCTCATCTCTTGTAATTCCTTTTGTATGTCGTCAGTAGACGTTTGTTTGATCCAGAGCTACAATGCCCCAATCTTCCAGGTGAACCGTCACATTAATATCGTTCTTTCCGATTAGTATTTCATCATCATTCATCATTCTCATTTTGTACTCCCATCCTTTTGTAGCTCCTGATTGTCGTCATCGATGATAGAAGTTTCCTCCTTGTGATGTTGCTCTTCATCGTCATAGAGGTCATCCGTGTCCAGTCGTCGTACCACAGTAGGTATAATCTTCCTTTCCATTGTTGATGATCTCCGCATTGAATATTATCAGCCATCGTCACAAATCGTATAAACTCTTAGCTAATTTCCCACAAACGGCGCCAATTATTTTTACCAAAATTTGCGGGTTAATAGCTAAGTCTAATAGATCTTACGTATATGTAATTCAAGCATGAAAATAAAGGACAAGAACAATAAAGGAAATTAAAACAAACAATTGGTGACGCGGAAAACCCCCGTGAAAGGGTAAAACCGCGGGTGGGACGATACCCAACCAAAATATTCCACTATAATCGATGAATCCAGTGTTACAATTACAATGATGAAAAGAAATAAGTAATAAAACCGCAGTCATCAAGTGTATAGTCTCTACTCGTCGACTTCTTTGAGTGTGTAGTCTGGACATGTCGAGTGTGCGGTTTGAATGTGTTATATAAAAAGTATCATGTCTGGGTGAGTGATGAAGTCAATTAGGGTAAAAGATGAAGTTGCAGGTTAATATGTATGTGTATATGAGTTGTATATAAGTAATAGGCTGTGTATATAATGAATTAATAGTGTTATTAAAGGTTTTATGTACTACCAGGAGGGTGTATAATTTGTGTAGGTATAGATGTTGATTAGGAAAAATATAAGAATATGTATATTGAAATTCAAGTGGTAGACTCAATGGATGTAGAGAGAATATATCTTTTTTTGTAGATGTGTGTGTAGATTTTTATTTTTTCTCCCTTCTCCCATAGAAAACCCAGTAGTAGAGAGAATATTAGTGTTGTTGTGTAAGTAATAGTGTGTGTTGTTTGTAATTGTGTATATTGTAGCTCTTGATTATGTATGTATATTTTCTTGTTTTAACTCCTACCCATTGCTCTCACGGTTGCTACAATTTAGCCACATCCTTGCTACACGTGCTAGAAAATAGGGGATATAGTTTAACCTCCCTCTTATTTTTAAGTGTTGTCATTTGACTTGGTTTTCATCTTACACAACTGCTGTCCACATGTCCACGCTCTTGTCCACCGTCTTCATGGCCAGTACTGATCTTCACGTCCACACCTGTGTTGTCGAGTTCTCATGCCGTCATGTCAGGATAACCAAAATTCTAGCACCAACAAACTCAGCCACCTCCTGGTCGTAGGTTTTGTTACCAAATAGGAGTGGTTTGAAAATCGGCATATCAGGCAGTAGGAAAATGACTTACTTTTGCGAAAGTTTGGTCATAAAATTTTTTTGCAATCAGAATTACGAGATTAATCGGTCAGGAATTTTTTGTAATCGAATTAATAATAAATATATAAATATGATACATTATATATATATATATATATATATATATATATATATATCTTTAATAAAAATATATAATTTAAACATGAAATATGGAATTTACCTATTATATTTGATAATAAATCGAGGGCATTTATATTTTTACTAGTAAAGAAATATATTTTTAATATTAAAATTAAATTATATAAAAATATACTCCCTACATCCAATAGTTTCTAGATATTTGAAACAGAGTGATCGATATATATTTGAAGGCACTTATCTAGTATAATTTGATAAATATTTTTTTTAAAAAATCTAAATAAAAATTAAATTTTAAAATTTTTAATAAAAAAATTAAATATAAATTTTAGAACTATAACTAACCTACTGGAAGGAAGGAGTAATATTAAAATATATTGAGTATTGTTCCGATTAATCCCTACTCACCCCAAAAAAAAGAAGAGAGCAACAAAGCCACGGTTTCATCCTACTAGCAGTTGAAAACACTGCTTGTATACATGCTCATGCCGCGAAGTATACTACTCCCTTTTTTTTTGGTAAACAGTAGTTATATTAGAAAAAAGGCACATTGCCTTTGGTTACAAGGGTTACTCTGAAGGAAATAAACTAAATCCAAAAGAAACAAACTAGTAATTATAGTCTACCTATAAAGACTACATGCTTTGAGATTAGTCTTAGATAGTGGTTCTTACTAACACTAAACTTCTTATATAGATACATGTAGTGTACTAAGTAAATTCTTCTATCGGAGATGCCCTTTTGTTATTGCGGTAGGGGTGGTCTTAGTTAATTGGGAGCTCTCCTGTGAAAAAGAGTGACTCATCTGCAGCAAGGACTCCATGAAGCTGGTCTTCTACCACCCCTTCCAGGTCCTCTTGATTTCATTCTCGTCTAGATCCAAGGTTACTATCTCAGGAGCTTCAGTCTGGCCTAATCCCAGATTTTCAACATTTTTTGGAAGAGTGAGTGCACTGTTGACATCAAACGGGCCAGGTGCCCCTGTTGGAATGACTTCATCAACATAATCAGGGTGGTCCGGGCCTAAACCCATATCCCAATCAAGTAGTTCTTCAATACCCGCTACCAGCCTGTCAAGAGTATATAGGCCATCACCTAATTACATGCCAACTCTTGCAGCATAACGAGCTACCATGTTTCTTGCTGGATAGACAAAAGATAGCATGCAAAACCAACGAGGGTCTCGGAGATGTATGTCTATCTGAGAGAGGATGTCAAAGATGGAAGCTGGAGCAGCATTAGTGAAGTTCTTGATGGCCAAGAAAGCTGGTAAGTTGTCCGTTTCAACTATAACATCGCGATAACCCTCTAGGTGAGCTCTCTTGAGCACTGTAAAGATGCTCCAGAGTTAGTTGCCCATAGTTGTGAGATTTGGGATTACCCCTACAGTGCAGTGTCTGAGCTTACCGGACGAGTCTCGATAGATGCCTCCAATGCCAGTGTTGTTTCCTAGGCGGGTGAGAGTCCTGGATGTGCAAGCATGCACATTGATCTTGAGAGTGCCTTGAGGGGGGGGGGAATCCAATGGTATGCCATGGGTGGGAACAGTGAAAGATAGGAGGGTATGGAAAGCAAGTGAGTGATGATAGAAGAGTAAGGGGTTCCTTATATACAATGCATGTATGATAACCGTAACCACTTGCCATAACTCCAAATCTACTTCTATCAGAGCCTTAAGTGTATTGTGACGCTGGGGCTGTAGGGGCAAAGAAAAAATTGGCACATTTTAGTAGACATATAGCTAGCCGTTATTGCAAAGATTGTGATGATATGAGAAGCTTTAAAGTGGCATTGAAGAGTAATGCCCCCGGAGTAAAGAATATGCTCTGCAAACAGTGAACTGGTAGTTGAGAGGTGTAAGGAGATGATCTGATATGTATGGTAGTTAGATACCAAGCTTAAATCAGTTTAAATCCATTTTGACAGCATATGTACTCTCTCCGCTCCCACCTTTGCAAGTTGATCCGCCTCAACATTGTGAGATCGATTAATTAGGAAAATATTGATATTTTCCATAGAGTTGATTGCATGGAGTAATGTTGGATCAATTGTCTCATGCAGGAGGTTTGACTTACTTTTTGTGAGGTTGTCATGAACTACCTTTGAGTCTGTAGCAATGCAACATTGTATGTTTTGGACCTACCTTTAATTGGAGAGCTGAACATATGAAGTGCAATGCTCTCAATTCCACTTCCCACCCAAAACAATTTGTAACTGGGCTAGAGAAACGGTATTTGACCTTTCCTAGCTGATCCAATATGTAACCTCCAATACCTAATTTGAGTCCATTATCTGTGCTCTTCCAGGTGCCATATACAAAGCCTATGTAACTAAATTTGTTTTTCCAAGTTGCTAACAGTGCCTTGTGTGTCCATTGCGCATGCATCTTGTAAGATAGAGCGGGGTTGATATTCCAGTGGGCCTTAAAAGGTGCTGATATTGGATTTGAAGCCAAACTCCATTCCCATGCTCGTGTTTTGATTAACTGTGGGATCAAGCCTTTGGATAGCCTCGTTTTATTAAAAATGCAATCATTTCTGGATAACCAAAGTGTCCATAACATTGCGACAAGGCAAATTCCTCCTCCATGATAGTAAAATGTCCCAACAATCCCGTGCCAGTGTGCAGTTCCAAAATAGATGATCAAAATCTTCTATATCTTTTTGGCACCAATTACATTTGTTGTCACCTATAATGTTCCTTGATCTCAAGAATTCCAGTGTGGGTAATTTTCTTTGCATTGCATTCCACATAAACAACTTTGAGTTGGAAGGGATTTGTAGCTTCCAGAGAGGCGACCATGTTGTTGAAAATCCCAAGTCGTTTTCGAGTAGGTTGTAACCCAGAGATGATGTATATACGTTATGCCTTGCTTTCCAAACCATCCTATCCGGTTTAGGTAGTAGAACAATGGATGATAAAATGCGATTTAGAGAATTTTCTTCCAAAATTTCCCAACCTCTAAGTGTTCGTCTCCATGATGAGGTAGAATTACCTTGTTGCTAGTTGTTTATCATTTACATGACTGAAATATCTTTCTGTTGATGAAGAGTGTACAATCTGTTGAATCTTACACTTAAAGCCACGTCCCCATGCCATTCATCAGTCCAAAAACGAACTTTTTCGCCATTCCCGAGTTCCCAGCTAAAATCATTATTATGGAACAATTTTAATCTGGATTCCGATTGTACCTGTGAGATGCTATTCATGATGGAAGAAACTTCATTGTTCCTGCCTCTGGGTTGGATAAAAAATTTACTCCATATTTACTTTCTAATACCTTGTACCACAATCTGTCCATCTCCGACTTTGCTCTCCACCACCATTTAGCTAATATTGGCAAATTTTTTTGCTGCAATGACTTGATTCCAAGCCCCCCATTATTTCTGTTTCTACAAATTATGTCCCACTTGATATTATGCAGCTTTCCGTGAACTGAGTTTGTTTCACCTATTTCTCTCCAGTAGAATCTTCTCTTTAAATTTTCCAACTTTAGGATAACTCCTCTTGGTAATTTGTACAGAGCCATCCAGTACAGTGGAAGGGCATCCATTATAGCATTTATCATGACTATTATTCCCGCCTTTGAAAGCGTGTTGCATTTCCACTTAATGAATTTGGTGGAGATTTTGTTGGATAATGGTTTCCAGAAGCTCTTTCTTTTACATGACATTCCTATTGTGGCTCCTAGATGCGTAAAAGGTATATTTCATTTCTTACAATTGAGCCAATCTGCCCACGATTGTACTAAGGAGGGAGGGGAACTAGGAGCATATAGGAAACTTTTGGAGTAGTTGATCTTTAGTCCAGCAAGTATTTCGAAGATGGCCAATACTTCCTTGATACCTTTTACTGAATGCCATGTGTCTTCGAGAAAGACTATTATGTCGTCTGCAAATTGAAGGTGAGTGATGCTTAAAGAGGATCCTAATCGGATACCATCGATGATTCCCAGGGAAGAGGCTTTGCATAGTAGTTCATGTAGTACTTGGGTGACAATTATGAATAGTAGGTGATATAGGGTCACTCTGTCTTAATTCGCGCTTCATGTTGAATTCCCCTGAAGGGCTCCCGTTAACTAGTACAGATTGTCTTGCTGAGGATACTATGGAGTGTATCCAAGCTGTCCATTTGTGTCCAAAACCCATGGTCGTGAGTGTCTCTAGGAGAAAATTCCAATTTACCGTATCAAAGGCCTTTTTGAAATCAAGTTTAAGAACTAGTCCGTTGGTGAGTTTTTTATGTATGATGTGAACAACTTCATTCGTGATTAGGATAGAGTCTGCAATTTGATGTCCTTTGACAAAAGCTGCTTGATTTTCCGCGATGATGTTAGGAAGGATATGTTTGAATCTGTCAGCGAGAATTTCGAGGATGATCTTCATTGTTGTGTTGATAAGACTAATGGGTCGGAAGTCAGACACTAACACTGGATTGGATTTTTTAGGGATTAAAGCTATGAAAGATGAGTTAATTCCCGCAGGTATACTCGCATTGTCGTGAAAATTTTGTATCAAATGTGTGAAATCTTGGTGTAAATATTCCCACACTGTTTTGATGTACTTTGCATTAAATCCATCCGGTCCAGGTGCTTTGTTTGTGTCCAGTTCGTCTAAAGCTCTGTGGATCTCATTATTAGTGAAATTGCTCTCTAATAGCTGAGAAAAATGGTCATAGATTTTTGGCAGCCTTAGTGTTCCCAATTTAAAGCAACCTTCACCAGTATTAGATTTAAATCTCTCTTCAAAGTGACTTGTAAAGACTTCTTTGACCTGTTGTGGGGTTGAGATCCATTCTCCATTGTGCCATACACCCGAGATTTTGTTGTAGAAGTTTCTTCCCTTGACATGGTTATGAAAGAAGTTTGTGTTGAGATTTCCTTCTTTTATCCAGTTAAGTCTCGATTTTTGCCTGAGCATTGAGTCACATTGGATGTACTCCTGTTTTAATTTTTGCTCTAAATCCTTCCTGCTAGCATCTGAGGAACCTTGGTCACAACTGTTTAGTTAGGCTTTCAACATTTTTATATTGTTGTCCCATCTGCTATTTATCGATTTGTTCTATATTTGAATAGTTTTTCGTAAGATTCTGAGCTTGGCCTGTAAATTATGCAACACTGTGGTCTCTTCTTTCATAGTCTTGTTGATCATTGTTATAAAATCTGGATTATGAAGCCATACGTTGAAAGGTCTGCATGGTTTGGGTCCCCAATCTACAAGTTCTGAGTTGTAAAGAAGTAGCCAAACATGGTCAGAGTGCTTTCTACCCATCCCTTTAAGCATCCAACTGTCAAGTGCACACCATGGCTGATTCACCAGTGCTCTGTCGAGTCTACTACATTTTGTGTTTGGGCCATACCATATGTATCTAAAATTGGAACTTGGTACCTCCCAAAGGCTGTTGTGCTCTATGAAGTTATTGATCTTTGTAGAGTCGTTTGACCTATATATACAATTAAGACACTCAATGCTGTTCCTGATGCAGTTGAAGTCTCCCATTATACAAAACGCCTCGTCTACATATTTTCCTAGTATTTCCTCATGTCATTCCACAGTCGTGTTTTCTCTGCTTGTGAATGAGGGGCATAAATGTTTAAGTAATTCACAGTTGTGGGGTTGTCTCCTGAAATGGCACATCTAATCCAAATCCAGTTGCCGCTTATTTCCTGATTGAGTAATATAAGTTTATTGAGGTCTCATGATGTTATGAGGCCGCATGATTGACCCTTTATACTTGTAGATGGAGAGAAGAGCCAACTATGTGTCGTTGTGTCCCAAAAGCTATCATTAAGGACATCCGTTACGTTTTGACATTTCGTTTCTTGTATGAAAATCACTGCTGGAGATGCCGTGGTAATGAATTTCCTCAAGTTTTTTCGGGCAATGTTATTGTTGATTCCCCTAATGTTCCAACTGAGAAGAGACAGGTCCAATTTCAATGTTTTCTTATTCATTTGGATGGAATTTGACTATAGTTCTTCCAACCCTGTCAAGGTGTCTAAGGATATCAAGGGGTGAGATTGGGACAAAATCTTGTCTGAAATTATTTTCAACGTCGTTTCTCTATCAGTGCTTAATATAAGCCCCATGTGTTGACTTGTTTCCAGAATCTCCTCTTCCAATGATTTTGGTGGAGCACTGTTGGTTGTTTTCACCTTTCCACTGTGAAGAGTTTTGGATTTTATAAGGTCCCTTCGTTTGGCTTGTTTTTTAGTAGCTTTTATTTTCCTCCTTTGCTGCTTGTGCCTACTAGAGTATTCGAAGAAATGATTAATCTTGGGGTGCTTACGAGGTCTGCCTAGTTTTTTTACCCAAGTCGAGGGCTGAGATTTTTTCTGAGAACTCCATTTTCTCTGACCAATCTCCATCCAATTTTTCTTCTATTGGGGATAATATTGGAAAAATTTTCTCCTCTGTTACCTCTTGGAACAAACTTTCAGAGGAGGAGTCATGATCTTTTCTGAGGGACCAGTTGGATTTTTGCGGTGATTCTTGGATCATAAATTCTGGGTTTTGAATCACTAGTTTTGGGTTGGAAGGCGATTCCTGGAGCTCCTCTGATAACAGGGCATCTGCAAAATCGTCTTTTGGTTGAGATTCTAAAAAAACCTGTCCATGTAGCTCCGAGGTCTCTAGGTTTAGAGATACATTTACTTCTGTATGCTGATCTGCAACGATAGTATCCCATTCAGAGTATACACTACTGGACTCTTCATCTTGAGTACCCCCGTTTTGTGACTTTGGATCATCTGGTTCTTTTGGAATTGGTTTGACCAGTGGCTGTGGCCAATGAAGTTCGGGACGGATGTTGGATTCTTTTATCTTGATCCAATAACCTTTGTTGTTTATTACGATCTTCAGTGTTTCATCTATGTCTCGCACTTGATACGTTTGGATGCATACTCTAGGTAACTGAAACATACCACAATTAAAGATGTTGAAGTTGGTCGTTATAACCTGCCCCCAGTCGCCCACTATTTTGTTCCAATTTTGTAGATTCCACATTGATACTGGTAGACCATCACAGTAGACCCAAGCTAATCTTGGTGGAACTAAGTCCAAGTTGGTCACCTTTTTTGTTTCTATGAACCAATTCCTCAACGTGTTAGGTGAAACCTCATTTCTTTCCTCTAAGGTAGGAAAAATGATCATGAATTTTCAATGAGAAATTCCCAAAACTTTTGTCTGTGTCTGAGTTAAAATATTAATTTTTTTCTTGGAGGATGTCTGCCCACTGATCCTCTTCTGTGATACCTATTAGACTTCTTTCCATCCCATCTACTGTCTTATCCTCAACTTGGAGCTGTATAGTTCTGTGAGTGGGTTGAGGTACTAGTTGTTCTGCCCCGTTTAAGAGGTGGTGGTGGAGGGGAGGGGGGGAATGGTTTTGTCCCAATAATTTCTTAGTTTCTTAATACTTTATATTTTGAATGTCCAATAATTTTTTACATTTCTTTAAATAAAACTTTTTTTTAACTAATATAAGGGGATCATACTAACTTACCTCCAAACGTATTGGACGGAGGGAGCAGTAGTCAAGTACTAGTCAAGTACTATAAAATAAATTCCTAGAATAAAAAGGTAGCGTAGGGAGCAGTAGTCAAGTACTATAAAATAAATCCATAGAATAAAAAGGTAGCAAAGACCAAGTTACATTACTCTTGCCGATATGGCTGCCAAGCAGGCCTGTCATTGAATCCATAAGAAATTCAATCCATATGCAACTTATACCTGTCATTATTTCAATTTCTTAGGCAGCCCCGGAATAAACACAAATAAGGTCTTTGGGCCTTATAAAATTAGTATAGCATTGACATATTGAGCTTCCAGTCATCTAATGGGCTGCAGCCTGCAGGCCTAGATAGCTTTACATTTTGGCTACCAGCAAATATAGAATTGTAGCAGTAATTGGTACTCCCTCTGTCCCTCTGAATTGTATACATAATTTTTTTCAAAGTTCGACACGCATTTTAAGGTGAATATAAAGTACACTTCCGTAATTCATTTGTAAAATTTTCTTTTTCTGAATTAAACTTCAAGTGTATACTTTTATTTAGAAAAAGAAAAAATTTAAAATTATTTATGTAGCTATGTTATAAATAAGCGTTAAAATGCGTGCCGAGCCCCGTCCCCCAATGTATACTATTCGGGGACGGAGGGAGTATCTAATATTGTTGACTTTGGAAACACCAACTAATCAGTTGACTATGGCATCAAATGTTGAATCAGTTTTAATACCAGTAAACACATGACTTGTGCATTAGTTTAAGTACGAGAAGTCTTTCTTAGCAAAAGTCGTAAGCAAGATTAATGGGCAAGGTTTATACCAGTACATATCCCCCATTTGGTGATTTGGATCATAGTTTACCAGTTATGTTTCCTAAAATTCTATTCAATATATTAACAATACCGGCACTACTTTCCCTATTTATATAGGCTAGCTAATTAACTGGCTAAGCATCCTTTAAACCTGTTTGGAATAAACAAGCTACTGGTTTACATGCCCAGAGGCATGTCACCTAATCAAACATGCAACAAGTTTCTATTCCTCTTCCATTTGAACTTCATTCTTCTTACCATTAGTACTACTGCCATTGCTGATGTAACTCTCTCTCTCTCTCTCTCTCTCACTTGTTCTCACTGTAGACACGCCAATATGTATTATTTGTATGTGCATAATTTGTGCATGTTAGAGACCATATTTATCCATGAGTCCATTAATATTTCTCTGCGTCTATAAGAATTTAGATTTTGGAAGCAAAGTATTATAGTTACTACTTGCTAGAAAATGCTCAAGAATCGTATCAGACAACCATTTCCACTTGTTACTTCATGATTTACATTCTAATCTTTTAACGCTCCTATAGTAATTTTTGCCGCTCATGAAAAGAAAATTGTCCTTGCATATATGTTTACTTGTATTGAAACTTTTAGAAGCATTGCTAATTTAGTCTTTAAAAGTTGAAAGTAAAAAATTCAAAAAGTGAAGTACTTGCAATACTAGCTTCATAGTGAAAGATTGAAGGCTTGTGACAGAGGGAGTACATGTAAAGACAACAATTCTCGCGAAAATTTGAAGTGTTGGGAACCTCATACGTGTATTATAGTATATGTATGAAATATTTATATAATTGTAAAAATAATTCTGATTGTATTCATTATAACTATAACTTGTTTGATGTGAGCTGCCAGGGTGGTGGAAGCTGGTTAAACCACGGGGGAGGCATATACAACCGTAGATATGCGGAGGGAGAGACGAAAATCAGCCCATCAACTGTCCCAAATTTAAGTCTCAAATGGGAATTCTATGCAGGGAAAGACATAAGTGCAACACCTGCAATATACAATGGCGCTATTTACTTTCCAAGCTGGAATGGTTTCATTTATGCTGTTAATGCATCTGATGGTTCTCTCATTTGGAAACAATATCTTCAGAATCTCACTGGCATTCCTCCTACCGGTACTTTTACAAATGTCACTGATACCGTGTCAAGGTCAACTCCAACAGTAGCTCAAGATAAGCTTATAGTTGCAATCAATGGACCTGCATATGTTATTGCAGTTCAACGTGCAACTGGCCAGCTCCTCTGGTCTACTAAGCTCGATAATAATTCCCTCAGTATTGTTACCATGTCTGGAACCTTTTTTCAAGGGTCAGTGAAATTTGCTTCTCATCTCAAATTACTCACTTGAATATTTTTAACAGTGCCTCTCTTTACAACCTCGAGCCTGAATATAGCTAAATGATTATAGGTAATATATTCTTATCTGAGAACTTAAAGTAACAAAGAACTTCCATATAAATGTTGCAGAAGCTATTACGTCGGGACATCTTCAGCTGAAGAAGTATTACCTGTTGAGCAGTGCTGTCTCTTTCGTGGGAGTTTTTCAAAGCTAAACGTCCAAACAGGCACAATTCTATGGCAGACGTTCATGTTACCCGACAACAATGGTACTTTAGGAGAGTATGCAGGGGCCGCTATATGGGGAAGCAGCCCTTCTATTGATGTTGTGAGAAACCTTGTGTACATTGCCACTGGAAATCTTTACTCTGTTCCACAACATGTTGAAGATTGTCAAGGAAACTTAAATAACCAAAAAACAGCGCCAACTCAACCTGACCCTTGTGTTGAACCAGAAAATCACTCAAATTCTATTTTGGCATTGGACATGACAACGGGAAATATCAAGTGGTACAGGCAGATTGGGGGTTATGATGTTTGGTTTTGGGCCTGTGCTGACCATTCCAACCCAGATTGTCCACCCGGTCCTAGTCCTGATGCAGATTTTGGGGAGGCTCCCATGGTTTTGAGTACCAAGATTAATGGCACTAAAAGAGACATAGTTTTTGATGTTCAAAAAAGTGGATTTGCTTGGGCTCTTGATGCTGATAATGGCTCTATTGTTTGGTCGAGGTAAATTGGCTACTTCCATATATTTGTTGTAATGGAGTACTGATAAAGTTTAGACAAGTAGACATAAGTCATCTGATTGTATCATTTTTTTTTTATTATGCAGGAGGCTGGTCCTGGGGGGCTAAGTGGAGGAGGTATATGGGGATCAGCGACAGATATAGAGAGGATCTATACGAATATTGCCAACTCAGGCGCTGTAAACTTCACTCTTGCACCATCCAATGTGACGACGACTGCAGGTGGATGGGTGGCCATGGCACCTGACACTGGCAAAGTTTTGTGGACCACGGCTAATCCTAGCAACAGCAGTGCCCCAGGTCCTGTTACTGTGGCCAATGGTGTAGTCTTTGCTGGTTCGACGTATCGAAGGGGACCGATTTACGCGATGAATGCGAAGTCGGGGAATGTGATATGGTCATACGAAACAGGAGCAACTGTATATGGGGGCATATCAGTTAGCAACGGTTGCATATATGTTGGTACTGGGTATAGGGTTGGTTTTGGAACTGTGTTTCCAAGCTTTAGTGCAGGAACTTCTCTATTTGCTTTCTGCTTGTAGTCCAGTTTCCAATATTTTGTGTATAATTCTCTCCATTAGTAACAGCATATCGAGTGGCTTTTACTTTATCCCCTTTCCACATTTGCAAACTTTAAGTTTTTTGTTGGTGATCGGCAACTCTCATGCTAGATGAATCACCACTTCTTATTTGTGCATATATCCTGGAAATCTAAATCTGTTAAGCGCTATGCAATATAAACGTAGTACTCTTAAATCCTAAATAAATGTTTAAAAAGAGAATTGTCTCCAACATAATCTTGCTTTCCAGTACTCTTGAGACCAAAAAAAAAAAAAAAACTTTTTTTCCTCGTCTTATCATTGATGTACATAACATGCCAAGAAAGGAGGTTATGACCCTTCCTGTCCCAACACTAAAAGGAAATACTGTAAAATGAAAGGGGAAACAAAGAGTATGTCTGTTCTGCATAACATTGCAGGAGGAAAATGGCTACTCTACTTCTATAGATGGAAAGAAACATCAGCTGCCTGCGGTTTCTCATTTGGCAACCGGCGGTCCACTGTACGGCACTCCATATACAGTTAATCCTTCTGGTTTATCCCTCTCTTGAAGCCATTCATAGCCTTCCCTCTCCTCTTCAGCAATTGTTATCCCATTGGCTGTTTCATACATGCAACAAACAATGAGAACTTCCTATAACTTTCTGTGTTGCGAGTCATTTCGTAATCAAAAGGACAACATAATAAGGTACTGTTTTGATAATGTATTTTATATGAAGTATTCAATATAAATACTCTAGAAGTTTTTCATGTAGCACACTTCTCCAACATTCCGCAATTTCAGATACATTTTAGGAGTACTACATTTACCCAGTGTAAAGCTTATTAAGAATTACATGTCATTATGTCAACTACTAAAAAATTATAATGCATATATTATCCGGTATCAAAAGTAACTACTTCGAAAATGCCTCTCAAGTTTTAATATACGAAAAGATTAAAATCCATCTCTATTCAAGGGACTAGTTAGAACTTAGAATTAATAATTTGAATATATATTTAAGAAGCAACTTTTGGTAGAGTGTTTTTCTTTCTCCAATAAGAGAAGGTATATATAGTATTATTCTCATCTTATAAGAGAAAAGAATCACTCCACCCCAAAAACAAACCTGTAGTTTCCAAACAGTTGCAGCATATACAACATCTAAACGAACAAAGCTCCTTCTAAAAGCAATATAATAGCCTGTTAACCGAAGAATAATGGGTATGTACCTGACATACGGTCAAATGGGTGCTCTATGTAGTATGCACAATGCCTGCCTTCAGAATCATTGTACGGTGGTCCAAGCACATCTAGCACTGCACACTGTGTTACAGCTGTGAAGCAGTGCATATTACCCCCGTCGGTAGGATAAAGGATGGATGTGTCGCAGGGAGCGGTAAAATCAGAATCCACCTTGACCTTTGCCAACCGTGCCTCAGCAGACAGAGCTCCATTTGCTGAAACATTGTAAACACTGTAACTGTTTATCTATTTAACAAAAAAGTACAAGAAAATGAGCATATGCAGAATAAAGCTTCATGCTAAAAGAAACAGGTTTTGGATGAACATAGTTAAGCACCTATAATCTTGACATAATAATTTATGGCAAATATAGCATATCTAATTATATAATGGCATTTGCTTTGTCAAACCCTTGTCCTACTCGTAGACTTACAACAAACCAACCCTTTTAATACAGAGTGTCCAACTGCTATTATAGTATACGACACAAACCGTGTCCTTTCTCTATTTCATTACACGAACACTGGCACTAAAACCATAATGAATACACTTCGCATTCCATTACAAAACTGGCATGACATGATAAATTGCACATCGCTGATGGTCTTCAAACAGAAGCAAAAACACTACTTTCAAGTAAACCCCATAAACATAATTAAATTAAAACACAAGCAATTCTGATTGACTCGGAGAATTCCGGAAAATGTCTTAAATAACATACCATTTGAAGAATCTCCATCCGGCACTTTGTTACTAGGAATACCATTCACCCAATCCAAAGATTTGATGTGCATAGTACCAAATAGAAGTTTACTAAAAACCGTCATTTCAGGGTGATTGTGAAGTGGAAGGACACCTGATGGCGGCAAGCAAAAGATCCCAATCTGCAAAAAGAAATCAAGAAATTTAAATTGAAATCTAATAACCCGTTTGACCTTGGCATTAAACACTTTACTGTTACTTTTGCTTATGAATCACAAGCAACACTACTATTTTTTACTAAAAAATTCTTAAATAATTGTATAGGTATAGTTAACATATAATTTATAAGTTGCCCTATACAATAAATGACAAAATATATAGAATTTAAATGTTGTAATGAAAGTTTCAAACTTTTTTCAAGGCAAATAACAAAACTAAAATTATTCATCGAGAAAGTACCTCATTCCTTCTATTTTAAAATATAAAAGTTCATATTTGACAGACAAACTGAATAAGTTATTCTGGAATTGAGTTATATAGACTGAATAATAAGTTAAGTTGATTGTCAAACACCCCCAAAATAGAAAACAAATTATAGCAATAAAAAGACTTCATACCGAGAATTTGTCACATTCATGGATGTGTAGGTATGTTATGGTAGGTAAGCCTTCTGTCTTTTGTTCCCTAAAAAAGGGCATATTTGGGTTCACACCAACATTTGCCCCTGATATGCCATCTGCATACAGAAGCAACAGTTTTGAGCAAAAAAAAAAAAAAAAAAAAAAAAAAAAAAAAAAAAAAAAAAAAAAAAAAAAAAAAAAAAAAAAAAAAAAA
>PHNY01100610.1:42932-56796 GCA_003724115.2 Anethum foeniculum
CAAACTCAGTATTTTGTAACTATTCATAAAAAGACATGAGAACTTAGTCAGATAAGAACTACATTATAAATTACCCTTAAGCAGTTGATCCTTAACCACCTTTAAATTATAAATATTTACTGATCAACCACTTTTTTAATTCAAAATCAATCATTATTATTATTATTTATAAATTAATTTCTAATAAATTATAATCCAAAAACTATTTTCAATTTCATTACTTTCAAATGGATTACATATACTTAATAACTTTTCTCATATATGTTTAGTAATACTACATTTTCAATTATAAAAATAAAATTTCTAATATGATATATTTTTATAATACTAACAATATTACATTATAATTGTTATATTTAATATTGTTATTAATTAATATAAAAATAGGATCAACATAATATTCAAACAATATTACATATTAATTTAATTGCACAGCTAATATCAACACAACACTTTTATTATAATAATTAACATTTTTTCTGTGATATGCACCGACCAATCATAATTAATATTTACAATAAAATTATTAAATAAAAATATAATTATTAAATAAAAATATAACATAAAAGTACATGTATTTTATAAAATCAATATAACATCAATAAATCCAAAAAAATGGGGGAAGGGAGAGAGATGATAATAAAAAGTCTTTTATCACTATTCGTGGAACATATGAAGTTCGACAAAAAAAGATGGGTATATTAGTTATATATAAAAGATCTAAAATGAGTTATACAAATTAATTATGGTATAAAAATTATATGAATAAGATTATAACATATATTTCAAGTTTTGATACTCTTTTGAAACGGTTACTTCTCAAAGAGTTTTCTTAATGTATATTTATAGAATAGTACCGCATAATTTTTGTTAAAAATGATGAGAAAAGGCTAACTTAACTGAAAAATGTAAAATTAATACAATTTCCATCTCGCTGTGATTTATTTTAACGGTCTTTTCAAGGACCAATGCCAGAAATGTATTTTACTTTTTTAATATTTTTATACATTTTTTCATATGCTTTTTGTTAGATATTTAGTGTTTAAATGACTTGAATACATATAAGGTTGAATGTATTCTTGCACTTTAGAACTTTTCTTGATTTTTTTTAACTAAGTTATGTATTTGTGTGTGTTAATTTTGCGAAATAAAATAAATAAGCACAAACAAATACTCAAAACTTAATAATTGTATTAATTCAAGAATGTTGCTACAACTTGAGTTTGTGAAATTAAAATTCAGCTAATATTTTCAAAAAGAGATTTTTATGTATTTTGCATATGAAAAACTTAACAACTCTACAGCTAAAAGAAAGAATTTGTGCAGTTATAAAACTATGCACAAAGTTGCCTTTTATATTTTTTTGGTAAAGTCTTAGAAAGAACAATATGAGTGTGCAAAACGCCATTACTAAAACAGGAAAGATGACAACATGTGACTTTGCTACTTTTATCCAATCTTCCTTTTTAGTTGCTTTATCGTTGCAACACTCTATAAGCTATGTTGTAAGATTTCCATGTGCAATCTGTACAGTGAAAGTCACTCACAGATTGACAGGTTAAAAATTCTTTATCTTTGAAAATCTTCTAGTGATTTGTCTTGTTATGAACCTTAAAATTTATCTAAGTCATCCATTCGATAGCTCATAAAAGTCTATTAGAGAAATGCACTTCTCGAATAAGCTTTTGCAGACTTCTCGAATCAGCTTTTGCAGACTTCTTGATTTAGTATTATAGACTTCTCGAATTAGCAATGCAGACTTCTCGAATCAGCATTGCAAACTTCTCGAATTAGACTTCTCTAATAAGCCACTTCTCGAATTAACTTTGTCTATTTCTCGAATTGATGACTTCTAGGTACATTTTGGACTCCTCGATTAGTTCATTATGTACTTCTCGATTAGTTCAATCTTGACTTCTCCATTAATTCACTCTAGACTTCTCGAATTAGAACTTAGTAAAATTTTCATTCCATTTTTACAAATCCTTTTTTGATGTCTTTCTCCTTGATTTTCATGGCATGATCATTGATCTTCTTCCACATTTATTTTAGACATTTACATTCACAACATGTAGAAATTACATACATTGTCTTATTCTATAATTGACTTATTTAAAGACAAGGTTTCCCCAGTTAAAGGGTCGTATAGATAACTCACATAGTTGCCATGTAGATAAGCTTTTTTTTAACATTATCGGGCATGCCTCTTTAACTAACACTTTTAATAAAAACTAGTATATGTGAGTTGCCATGTAGATAGGCTTATTTTTAGACATTGTCGGGCATACCTCTATAACTAACACTTTTAATAAATATTAGTATAAAATTTTTTTTAATAATATTATTATATAAAATTTTTAATGAAAAAAATAGACAAAAAAATAAAATTTCATATACACACACATTATATTATAAAAATCAAAACATTAAAAATTTGATAATCGATCAGTACGTTACTTATATATCTTAGTACTCAGATTTTGATATTCTGACTATAGTATTTTACTTTTGCTACTTGTTTTTACTACTTGGGTCGGCGTGGTTGTTTTAAATTTTATTTTGAAAACTTTTGAGGGGTAGATTATTTTAAGAACATAATATAGCTACAACACATGTAACTATTTAATTTAAACACATTTTTATGATGTATTTAAACTTTAATTTCAACAAGTTTGAATATTTTTAAAAGCTATTATAATCAAAATATTTATAATAAAATATATAAAAAAATATATCAAATATTAAAGGTGTGACAACCATATGATTCTGATGATCACATTGACAGCAAGCTCGTGTATTGTAATTCTACATTATTAGCTAGCTAGCATTACACTGTGATGTACTAAGTTATTTTGCACAAATATTATAATGATCTATTGTCAGCAGGTTCACATGCATTTGATATGGCATATCAGCAAGCTTACAATCTCTGCCTAGTTTCACAACAAGATAAAGATGAGATGTGAAATTCATGGTGATTGTATAGGATTTGAAATATAAGGACTTTAGTATACTTATATGTACAATATACAATATTTAGAGCTCGGATATTTTCATATAAATCATTTAAAATCAAATTCCTAATTAATAATAAGTTGTTTTATTTAAACGTTTTATCTAAACTATACCTCTTATATTCGTGGTTTTCAAAATAAACTGAAGAACAATTCTTATAAATGTTTTATCATCTTATTTTCAGTTTTAAAATGTTTACAGATGTATTAATATTTCAAAACTGTAACAAACATACGTGAGAATGTGATTCAAGACCGTTGTAGTTTGTTTATTTTTTAAATGTTAATATAGTCTATAAATACAAGATGGTGTACTCAATTAAAAAGCTGTTCCTCGAATATACATCATATCTTTCTGAGAAAACACAACTTGCATTCATTGAATATTATTTTGAGTTATAATAGTATATACGTTTATTTATGTTGAGTTCAGAGTTTAAGTTTTAGTATTCATTTTCATATTGTATCATTCAAGGTGTATTATTGTTGTGGCTGAGTAGTGAGCTCTGATAACAAAGGTTCAGGGAATTAGTTTACTAGAAATTTTGTACTTGGGTTAGTATAAGTCTTAGAGAGCATTTGATTCAGGGAACGGGATTATCAGCAAGCTACTACCAGTGACAAGGGAAAAAGGGAATTACTGAATCTTGTAATCGTATTGTTTCAGATATTAATAATATATTCTCCTACCAAGTTGGTAATGAACCAGGACTAGACCATTAGTGTTAGGGGTCGAACCTAGCTAAAATTCTCGTGTGTTCTTTACTTGCTCTTATTTATATTTTGCACTGCATATCGGTTGTCAGCTTGCTCACGGCATATAATTAATCTTATCAACAAGTTGACTCGGACCCTAATCATGTTGGGCTCATTCAACAGCTTGAGCAACGAAAGAGGGACCCGAACCTGGTCCTTAGGGTGAATGTTGTTGGTGAAAGTGAGAATGAGTTAGCAAGATGGTTGGCTTATGATGGTGCAGAAAACAGGACAAAGATGGTTGTGTTCAGGAGGGTTAAAGAGTTGTGGATGATGGATATGGGGCTTGGGCCTATCCAGGGTGATTTTGAAATACTCTCAGAAGATGAATGCGATGATTTAACGATAGAAGCTGAGGAGGAGGACATGATTGGCGATCGTATTTTGGAAATCTCTGATGAAGATTCGAGTGAAGATGAAGCTGTTGATGAAGACGATGGAGGTGAGGATGTCCAGTTGGTTGTGTACGAAGTCAACAACTAGAGAATGGGCCAACGTGGCTAGAAGTTCAGGAGATGATAGAAGTAGAGAATGAAGAGGCTGTGCTGTCGAGTCTCTGTCTCCTCATTTCAGTTTTATTAAGATTTTATTATATTATTTAAGTCTAATTTATTGTTAGGTCCTATATGTCTCTATCTATTCATGATGTAACAATTTATGTTCTTCATGTCCTAAATTTAAGTTAAGTTTGCTATTAGCTTTTGTCCAAAAGGCATTGGCTCTTGTTGGTGAATTTGGGGTTCTAATGTAAGTGGGTTGTAAAGACTAGGCCTTCAAGCTTGTAAGACTTTTCTATATATGTATTTGTTTATCAAAAAAATAAAAAGTTGTCTCGACAATTTATAAATTCTTGGTAAATTATTAAAATTGGGTATAGTTGGCCATAACACTTATTCACCCCCTCTATATTTTTTATTTGGTTCTCTATTTATATTTAGAACCAAATATAATATATTTGTTTTCTGATTTTAGAACTAGTATAGCATTGCATTGGAGGGGTGTGTTTTATAATTGATGGTATATTATATAAATAATACCTCTTTTAGCATTGTGTCTGTTTGGGAAGTCTTAAAATAAGTAACTTATGACGTAAAATGAATATAAGTGACTTGTAAGTGATAAGTAGATGAATACTTATAAGTTATATAAGTGTTTGGATAATTTTACTTATAAATCAGATTTTTTTTTTACTTAAATAAACTAAAATAATTAATTTTTTGAATATAATTATCTTAATTCATGAATTTTAAATTAGATTAACATTTAAAAACATATGCTTTAAAACTAAAGTTAATAAAAAGGTGAAAAATCAAAATAAGTTGAGACAAAGTACGTCATTACTGTTAGAAACAAGGACCTTAAAACAACTAGGCATATGAGGGTGAATGACTAGTTATCAACTCTTTTCGAATTGAAAATTTTAAACCAAAAATATCGAGTGATTCAGTAAATAAACAATACGAGCAACACACGATATTAATTCAATCTACTTTATATCAATAAAGCAAATCACTACTACAATCCCAAGATAAACCAGAGATGATTTATCTTAGCTTCTCTCAAGAAAATGAATTCTCAAGTTTTCTTATGGAGAAGAAAGAAACACAATACAAAAAATATCTTTATCTTCTACTCACTAAAAAAGGATATGCATTGAATATATATTACATATCACAAGCTGTGCACACACAATTTCAGTGAGCGGTGTCTTGCCAATACGGTGAAGGCACATCACCCCTTGTATGGGCCCCTTGTCATTCTGTTACCACCTTCCCATATTGTTAGCAATGTGTCTCATTTTCTTACTCTCCAATTTTTGCTATAGATTTGACAACTGTCCATGGACCACCTCCATGTACCAGCTGCTGCAGTGATTGTTCCCCTTAACCTCTGAATTATACCTTTATTTTTCTTGTAGTAGAATTGCCCAGCTGAGAATAACTCAGATATTATCTTGACTTCACTATACTATATCGCAATGTAGTGCTAGCTTTAGACTTCACGGTATAAGGACTTCACGACATAGTCTAAATGTCGACTTTACTATATAGTAGACTTCATGACATTTTCAACTATGCGATATAGCATTGCACCACTTCACTATATAGCTCTTCTAGACTTCACTATATCTGAGTTGGAGTATTTTTTCAACTTTATTCAATATGTACTTCATTATGTTGCTTGATCCATTTTTGATTGCTTCATTAGTCAGCATTGGGCATGTTTGATGTGGTAGATGTTGTGCAATTTTAGAGAGCACATCTAACTGATCTTCATAGTCAAAAGACTTCGTCAATTCTGGATCAGTAGATTGTCATGTAGCATTGTCATGTTGCACAGGCTGCAGCCACTGATTGGCAAAGTGAGAGCTAGGGATTGGGCCCTCTGGAATGGATGAAGATTCCAAGCCATGATGAGTAGAATTTGACTTTTAGCCTCATTTGTCATTTCTGACACGTCCTTCAAAACATCCTGAATGATGAGTAAAGGTGATTTTGTCACAGTGTCTCCAGTCATAAGTAGTTAAACCACTGTGTTTGTGTTTGTGTTGGTGTCATTAGAGTATGCCCCAGCATGCATCTTTTGACCAACTGAATGTTGTTCCTGGGTGGTGAGCATAGTGTCATGTACTATGTCACTTGAAATTGGCTCAATAGCTTGACTAATGTCTAGCGTCTCAATTTCTTGGTTCTCTGACTGAGAAGAAATTTGAGTGTTTAAGATTTCTGGAAGAGAAGTGGAATGAGAGGTAATTTTGGCAACTCCTCCTGATTAAGAATAAGAGAAGTTTCAATTTCCATGTGCTCTTCACTCAAGTGTTCTCCTTGTATCAATTTCTAAGGAGTGTATTCATGAGGTTGTGTAGACTCTTTACAAGATGCAGTGGGGAGACTTCTCTTTTCAATATCCGTGACTTGTTGAGAAGACACAGATGGTAACAGGTTTTCCCCTTCCATTAAATACAAGTCATGTTGGGAGGACAAGAAAGTTGAATGGTTTCATGACTTCTTTAGTCTGGTGAGAGGTGACTCAGTTTCCTCACTTTCTAACTCTAAAACAGCATCATCATGAATTGATGCAATGGTTTTCCACTTTATTCTTTTACTAACATAAGTCTTTTGAGAGACTGATGCAGTTGGCTTAGTGAGAGGTCTTTCAGTTTTTTATGAAAGAGGCTGTGGGGGGTTAGTGTTGCTTGGGTTAGGCTGATTTTATACACCTTCAGCTTGAGCAACACTTGCCACACTAATTTTATGAAATGTTGGTTGACCAAGTGAAGAAGTCCTGAACATATTACTCATATGAGATGTTATGCACAAAGGGACATCCACTTGATTGTTAGTTTCCAATGTCCTAATGGTAACTTTGGACATGGATTTAGGATAAGCCAATTTTGATGTATCTATTCTAGCATCGGTAACAAGTTTAGAATTTCTATAATTCAAAACAGACTGAATGAATCTAGGATAGAAAATATTAGAGCCCCTACCTCTTGGAGATTTTCCCAACCTTTGACTGAATTCTTTCATGATGATTGCTCCTAAATTGATCTTCAGGTTGTAGGCTAGTGCATAGGCCACCTTTACAGCAACATGACTGATTTGATCTCATCTATTCTTTCTACATAGAAAGGCCTTTCGCAGAGCATCAAAGAACATAGACCATTCCTTCCTCACATACTTTTTGTTCAGCATAGCTAGATTGATTCGACTGTTGTATCTGATAAAATCCAAGAACTCGGTCATCTCCTAGTTAGTTGCTTCAGCTACAAACCCTTCAGATGGTAGGTTTAAATCTTTGTTCATCTCATCTTAGTTGAAGGTGACAGTTATCTCTTTGATGTCACATCTAATTTCCACTGATGTTGACCCATCCTGTAATCCAATCTCAGTACAGGTAGCTATTCTCCAGAATTCCATATAGTATGGGATTTACAGTAAGTGCTTCTTTGAGATAAGATGAGTTCAAGAAGCGAACAAAGCATTTATATTGATCCCTGATATCATTTTCAGCAGGAAAGGTTAAGTAGTTTGTGGTCTGAGGAATGATAAAGCTAGTGGGCGCTACTTTTGGTGCCATTAGAACAAGATGAATTGGAACTGAGAGTTTAGGTTTGAAAGTTGGAGAGAGGTTTCAAAGAAGTTCAATTTTTGAGTACTTGATAAAAATAAATTTGATGTGATGTACAATACGATATAGATACAAAGAGTGTATAACGTTGTCTGTATTTCGTGAAGTTGGTAAAAGATATATCGTGAAGTCCAAAACTTACTATATCGTGAAGTCTGAGAAACAGATATATTATATAGTCTGAAAATGAGATATGTCGGATAGTCAGAAATGAAATATGTTGCATAGTTGGAAATGAACTATGTCGCATTGTCAGAAATGAACTATCTCACATAGTGAGAAAAAAGTGTAGCTATACAGTATAGTGAAATCAAAAAAGAAAACCTAATCAAGTACTCTGATAAAATGTCAAAAGAGCGATGAGATTTGGATTTCTAAAGAAAAATCAAATACAGACTGAACTCACTCTTTTGTTTAATATAAAGTGAAATTATAAAATTCAGAAGATTCAACTAGGTGAAAATTCTTAACTTTATAATTTGAAAAATACATTTATAAATATGCAGTAGTGAACTGAAATATTTATAAAATATATTTCAGCTAATTTCCACACTAAAGAATATTAATTACAATTCAGGTGGAAATTTACTACAATTTTCTGATAATTCAATTAAGTCCTTGGAATGATGGATTTAGCATTCCAATTTCACTAACCAACATGTTGAAGGTAGACTCATTCAAGAGCTTAGTGAATATATCAGCTAATTATTTCTCGGTTGGAACATACATTACCTCAACTGTACCATTTTCAACATGTTCCCTGATGAAATGGTAACTTATGTCAATGTGCTTTGTAGTAGAATGATTTTTTGGATTATGCACAATGTATACTTCACTAGTATTGTCACACATTATAGGAATGTGAGCCAATACTAGTCCATAATCCATCAATTGATTTCTAATCTAAAGCACTTGAGCACAACAACTACCAGCATCAATATACTCAGCTGAAGCTGTAGAATTTGTTGTTGATTGTTGCTTCTTACTTGACCAAGACACTAACCTCTGTCCTAAGAACTGGCATCCTTCTGATGTGCTCTTCCTGTCAACTTTACATCCAGCATAATTACAATCAGTGAAGACCACCGGATTAAAACCAGTTCCTTTTGGATACCAAAGTCCATAAATAGTAGTCCCCTTCAAGTATCTGAGAATTCTCTTGATGACAATAAGATGAGATTCCTTATGATTTGCCTGGAACCTTGCACACAGACATGTGGCAAACATAATATCAGGTCTGCTAGCAGTCAGATAAAGTAGGGAACCAACCATACCCCTGTAAGACTTGATGTCAACACTATTTCCAGCTTTATCTTCATCAAGTTTGGTTGTTGTTGACATTGGAGTCTTAGCAGGTGATGAATTTTCCATTCCAAACCTCTTCAGTAGATCTCTTATGTACTTGGCTTGGTTGATGAAAATTACATCCACTATTTGATTAACTTGAAAACGTAAGAAGTATGTAAGCTTCTCCATCATGCTCATCTCATACTGACTCTGCATCAACTTAGAAAACTTCTCACACAATTTCTCATTTGTTGATCCAAAGATTATATCATCCACATAGATTTGAACTAGTATGATATGATCATTATTTTTCTTATGGAAAAGTGTCTTGTACACAATGCCTTTTGTGAACTCGTTGTCAATCAGAAACTTGGACAAGGTTTCATACCATGCCCTTGGAGCCTGCTTCAATCCATAAAGTGCTTTGAGAAGTCTGTACACAAAGTCAGGATTCTCAAAGCCAGGTGGTTGCTGAACATAAACTTCCTCAGCTAGATCACCATTCAAAAAGGCACTCTTGACATCCATTTGTTACACCTTGAAGTTGGAATGAGCTGTAAAATCTAAAAATATCCTGATAGCTTCCAATCTTGCAACAGGTGCAAATGTCTCATCATAATCAATTTTTTCATCTTGAGAGTACCCTTTTGCAACCAGCCTTGCTTCGTTTCTAGTCACCGCCCCTTGTTCATCCATTTTATTCTTGAAAACCCATTTGGTTCCAATTATATCTTTGTCAGTAGGAGGTGGCACTAGCTCCCAAACTTTGCTTCTTTCAAATTGATTCAGCTCTTCTTGCATTACAACAATCCAGTCAGTACTTTCCAAAGCATCATCAATTCTCTTTGGCTCTTCTTGAGACAGAAAACAACCATATATGCATTTATTACTGGCATTTCTTCTGGTCTTCACACCATCAGTGGGATTGCCAATGATCTAATCTATGGTGTGACTTCTGTCCTATTTCCTTGTGTGACAGTTTCTTGACACTGATTCTCCTTCTTCATTTTGATTATTTAAAGGCACCCCCCCCCCCCGAGTTGGATGCTCCCCCTGTGTTAGATGGTCCCCCTGTGTTATTGAAACTTACACATGTGTAATTTCAGGTGCCTCATCATTATCATTGTTCAAGAAGGAATCACTCTGGGTTACTTCATTCACTGTTTCAGGCTCATGACTTGATTGATTTTCATCATCTGAATCACCATCATCAGAATGTTCAAGAAAATTCTAATTTTCAAATCTCAGTTTCTTAATGTTTGTTTCTCCTTCATGGCTATCTTTTGAAAAGATATTGTCATTGAATGACACATCCATGCTGTCCATGATCTTTTGTTGTTCTGGCACATAGATCCTGTAGGCTGTTCTTTTTGGAGAATAACCTAGAAAGAAACCATCAAATGCTTTGAAATCAAACTTTCCAACATACTCTGATTGATCCTTCAACACATAGCATTTGCTTCCAAAGACATGCAAGTGCTTCATTGATGCTTTCTTTTTAGTCATCAAGGAATAAGGGATTTTGTCATTCCCCTTATTGATCAGTGATCTGTTTTGAATATACCATGCAGTCTTAATGGCTTCTTCCCAAAAACTTGTGGGCAGCTTGGCATCTAATAGCATTGTCCTGACAGCCTCAATAAGTGTTCTATTCTTTTTTTCAACAACACCATTCTGTTGAGGAGTTCTTGGAGCTGAAAATTGTTAAGATATCCCTTTCTCCTTACAAAATGCTTATAGAATAGCATTTTTGAATTCTATACCTATATCACTCTTGAGCGCCATAACAAATGTACCTTGAGCCTCTTTCTCAACTCTTTTGATATGCTCTATGATGATTGTGGGTGTTTCATCCTTTGTGAACAGAAACTCCACCCAGGTGTATCTAGAGAAGTCATCAACCATCACATGAGCATACTTCTTCCTGTTTAATAATAAGACATTTACAGGTCCAAACAAATCCATATGAATTAACTGTAAGGGGTTGGTGATTGAAGTCACAGTTTTGATCTTGTGACTTGATCTCTTGAGTTTTCTTTTCTGGCATGCCTCACACACCCCTTCTTGAAAGAATTCAAGTGCAGGCATGTCTTTTACCAGCTCCTTCTTGACCAGTGAATTCATGGACTTTATATTCAAGTGAGAAAGTTTCTTGTGCCATAGCCAAAATTCTTTATTTGTTTCATTTGAGTAAAAGCAACATGATTCTCCCTTGTCTGCAACCTTGAAGTCTGTAACAAATAAGCTTCCTTTCCTGACACCAGAGAAGCCTAAATCCATGATCTTCTTGTGAGTAATTAAGCAATGGTCGTCATAAAATTCAAATCTTCTGTCAGTAAACTGACCAATGCTTAATAAGTTATATTTTAGGCCTTCAACCAGTGCTACATCTTCAATGATGACATTTTCCTGACCAATGGTGAGACCTTTGCTGTCATCTCCAAAAGAAACCCATGGGCCAGCCTTCTCCTCAAACTGTGATAGCAGGGCTATATCACCTGTCATGTGTCTTAAGCATCCACTGTCCAAGATCCACACAACTCCTTTATTCTTGTCCTGCATCACAAATACAACTAATATGATTTTGGTACCCAAACAAATTTGGGTCCAGGTGACTTAGCAACAGTTTTAACCTTGTCAGCATTTGAAACAAACTTTTTCATCCTTTTGTAAGTCTCTAAACAATGTTTATGTGACTTAGGAGAAACACTACAATTTCCATCAATGAAAGAGACTTTTGTCTCAATACCTGTGTGACAACTTTCAGGAAACAACTTATCCAGATTTTGTCTAACAGGAATGCTCTGTGCAATAGCAGTTACATAACATTTAATGTAATTAGATCTATCACAAAAGGAATCATGCATGTCAGGATTGGATTGAATTTTACATTTATAAGTCAGATGATTTTTAGATCCATATTTCTGACACAGTTTCCTAGGAGCATTCTGCACATAGGCATAACCATTACCTTTGTTCACACCTGTTTTGCCATTTCTGCTAGCTTTAGATTTCTTAACCTTAACACCACCATTTTCTGAATTATTCTGAACTTTTTCTTTTGGCTTGGCTTTGATTTTGATTTCTGAATCTGACTCAGAATCAGTGATTGCATCTTACCTCTGATTATCCTCATCATCCAGCTGTTGCTTGATGATTAATGAATCTTCATCAATCATTACTTCAGCCTTTTTCAAAATTGGTTTTTCAACCCTTTGCAAAATCATAGGAACTTCTTTATCAGAAGAAATTCCTTTATTTTTATAAGAAGCATTCTTATTTTTCTTCAGATCAGAATAATCAAAACCAATGCCAACCTTCTCACTGACATTTCTATCACAATAAGCACTCACAATCTCAGCCTTTTGAGAACTCATGTCGATCTTCTCACTGTATGTTCGTCTACAGCCTCGCTCTGATACCACTTGTTAGAAACAAGGTCCTGAAAACAACTAGGTAGAGGGGAGAGTGATTTTCGAATTGAAAACCTTAAACCAAAAATATCGAGTGATTCAGTAAATAAACAATACGAGCAATACACGATATTAATTCAATCTACTTTATATTAATAAAGCAAATCGCTACTACAGCCCCAAGATAAACCAGAGATGATTTATCTTAGCTTCTCTCAAGAAAATGAATTCTCAAGTTTGCTTATAGAGAAGAAAAGAAAAACACAATGCAAAAAATATCTCTCTCTCTCTTCTACTCACTAAAGAAGGATATGCACTGAATATATATTACATCTCATAAGCTGTGCATACACAATTTTAGTGAGCGGTGTCTTGCCAATACAGTGAAGGCATGTTACCACTTGTATGGGCCCTTTGTCATTTTGTTACCACATTTCCGTATTGTTAGCAATGTGTCTCCTTTCCTGTGAACACAATCTGCGATCAATACATATAAACAAATAGTGCGTGCGAATAACAGTGTATAAATATATAAATGTGAATACACGAAAAAGTAAACGAAAGATATAAGGATATGAGTGAGTTCTCGAGTCCAATTTAAGGAACTATCTCCTTAAAGCTATTTCGCCTCTCACCGTACGTGCGAGTCGATAGCCTCCCAGGATAAAACGAGAAGACGGTGTCGTTACGCGAACAGCACCTTCAACGAGCTAGAACAGAGCAAGAAAACTATCACCGAACAGAGAGAATAGGGTTTGTGTTTAGAGAGGAGGCGGCTGTGTATTTTCCAGAATAAATAACCCTAAACCCTATAATGAAAATATATAGGCTTAGAGAAACGTGTGTGCTGCTTTTCCGTTTAATTAAATGCGTTAATTAAATTAATTCGAGAGACAATTATTATCAGTAATTGTATCGAATCATATCTGTCAAAACAATTCATATTCGTATTTAAAAATAAATAACGAATTAATGAATATATATTTAAGAGCCCAAGCCCAGCGGAAATAAGAATTAACAAAACTAGTCTGTGATTATTCAGGCCAATTTTCTGCTACATTCGTGTCCGCACGTCACACACGTGGGCAAGCCCAAAGGCTTCACAAGCCTCGGATTGCCCCTCGAAAGCCCACAATTTGCAACACCCCTGCGCGCCCGCGTAGGAGATGGAGCAACACATAGCCAACACAAGTGAACACTACACATGTGTGTTGCTATATAAAGCAATGGAAACCCATTTTCCATTTCTATGTGGGATTCAAG
>PHNY01100617.1:273-14223 GCA_003724115.2 Anethum foeniculum
ATACAAGTGTGAGTTTTATATTTCTTTTATGTGAGAAGTTGTGTGGATTATTGAGAACAAGTTTCTTCTCTTTAATCCCCAACTAATTATATACTTAAATTCCTACAAAGTTGTATCAAGAGTAAGGTTTAGAGATGGCTTCCAACAACATGTTGCAACCACAACTTCCTCGTTTGACGGGAAATAATTACAACCAATGGAGCATCCAAATGAAGGTGTTATATGGCTCTCAAGATCTTTCGGAGATTGTGGAAAATGGTTATGGAAAATGGTTACAAAGAAACGGTAAATCAAGCAAATCTTTCACCACAACAATTGAGCACTTTGAAGGAGAATCGAAAGAAGGACAAGAAGGCACTCTACTTTTTTTGTCAAGCGGTGGATGATTTTATTTTTGACAGGATTTCAATTTCATCAACATCAAAAGAGGCATGAGACATCCTCAACTAGGCATACAAAGGTGAAGAAAAGGTAAAAATGGTGAGATTACAAGCTTTAAGAGGTGAATTTGATTTACTTAAGATGAAGGAAAGTGAAACGGTGGAGGAATTCTATAATCGAATAATTTTGATTGTTAATAAACTTCGTGTCAATGGAGAAGAAATTTCGGATAAAAGAGTCTTGGAAAAAATTCTTCATACCATGACTTGAAAATATGAGAATGTTGTCGTGGCTATTGAAGAATCAAAAGGTTTGAATACTTTCTCTCTTGAAGAATTATTGGGACTATAATCTCACGAACTCCACATCAAGCAATTTGACTCCTCTCCTTCCGAGCAAGTTTTTCAAGTTCAAGACACTAATCGTGGTGGTTTTAGTGGAAGAGGTGGAAGAGAATCATTTCTTGGTTGAGGACAAGGAAGAGGAAATGTGCAAAGTGAAAATTCTAGCTCATATCAAAGAGGAATAAGAAGAGCTCGTGAAGGTTTCAATGGAAGAGGAAGAGGTAATACTTTTAATTTTCAATGCCATTATTGACATAAAATTGGGCATATGAAAAAATATTGTTACAAAAGAATTATGATGAAAAAGATGATTCGAATATTCTACTTGAGAATGTTGAGGAGAAAGATGAAATTATGCTTCTTGTTAGCCATGTTCAAGAAGAATCACTTGATGATGTTTTGTATATCGATAGTGGGTGTAGCAACCACATGACCGGAAAGAAAAATTGCTTTGTGAATTTTGATGAAAGTGTTCACCGAGAAGTCAAGACGGGTAACAACAAAAGGCTCGTCGTCAAAGGGTGTGGAGATGTTCCAATCCGAACAAAGCAAGGTACAAATTATATATCTAGTGTTTATTATGTTCCCGATCTTAAGCATAATATTCTAAGTGTTGGGAAACTTTCAAGAAAGGGACATCATGTGAATTTTAAAGATGATTTTTGTGAGAGAAAAGACAAAAATGGTCTCCTTATTACAAAAGTCATGATGACCTCAACTAAAATGTTTCCGTTGAAAATTCAAAGTGAGTCTCTCCCATGCTTTGCTAATATTATGAATGACAAGTTGTGCTTTGGCATCTTCGATATAATCACTTGAGTTTCAGAACTCTATCCAAGATTTGTAAAGATCATATGGTGAGGGGCATCCCAAATATTCAAAGGAAAGATCAAATATGTGAAGATTGTGTTTTTGGCAAGCATCACCGAGATCCATTTCCAAAAGACAAGGCATGGTGAGCTAAAAAGCCATTGGAGCTAGTACATTCGGATTTGTGTGGACCCCTGCGCACAAACTCTATTAGAGGTAGTCACTTTTTGCTCACTTTTATTTGATGATTATAGTCGCAAGATATGGATTTACTTTCCCAAAGAAAAATCTTAATTATTTGAAGTAATTAAAGATTTTAAAGCATATGTGGAGAAAAAAGTGGTCATTCTTTAAAGACACTACGATCCGATCGTGGTGATGAATATATGTCCGAAGAGTTTGGAACTTTTTTGAAAAGCGTGGAATTTGTTTTTAACTAACGGTTCGTTCAACCCTTCAATAAAAAGGTGTGGCCAAGAGGAAGAACCAAATAGTAATGGAGCTAGTTCGAAGTCTGTTTAAATAAAAGGATTGCCTAAGATGTTTTGGGTCGAAGCAGTTGCTTGTGCATGTTCTTAATCGTGCACCTACTAAAAGTGTACAAGGGAAGACTCCACAGGAAGACTCCACAAGAAGCGGGAGCCGCAAGAAGCCATGTGTCTCTCACTTCCGAATTTTTGGAAGCATTTGTTACTCTCATGTGCACGATGAAGAAAGAGGAAAACTTGATGATAAATCTGAAAAATGCATCTTTGTTGGCTACAGTGAAGCTTCTAAGGCATACAAATTGTACAATCCCATTACAAAGAAGGTTATAATTAGTCGTAATATAATTTCAATGAGGAGGCTTCATGGGAATGGAAGGATAAGAAAGAAAGTTCAAGTGTTTTTCTTGATGATGATGCATTTGATCCAATTAAAGAAGATGGGTCCACTCCACCACTTACTCCACCATCTAATTCTCCTGCAAGCTCATCATCATCTTCAAGTTCCGAATCACCACCTAGAAAGACAAGATCTACGGCGGATCTTTGTGAAGCAACAAGAAGAATGCTAGAAGATGAGTTTGTTGATTTTGCCTTATTTGCAAATTCAGATCCGGTCTCTTTTGAAGATGCCACTAAAGAAAATAAATGGAGGTAAGCCATGGATAAGAAATTGATGGTATTGAAAGAAATCAAACATGGGACTTAGTTGAAGCTCCTAAAGGGAAAAAACCGATTGGAGTGAAGTGGGTTTCCAAGAAAAAGCTAAATGCACAGGGTGAAGTTGAAAAGCATAAGGCGCGATTGGTGGTAAAAGGCTATAAGCAAAAGTATGGTGTTGATTGTAAAGAAGTATTTTCTCCCGTGGCATGCCTTGAAACAATTCGTTTAATACTTTCTTTGGACCCCAAAATCTGAAATTATTTAAAATTAATGGTCACATGACCACATAAACCCTCACATGGCCCCGCAAATATTACCAACTCTTTCGATTTTGTCTGTATTGTTCGATTTAAAATTCAGTTGAAAATTTTAGGGTATAAGAGTTTATGGTAGCTCCATATAAATTCAGTTCTAAAAGTTAGGGGTTTGGTCAACTATTCTCTCAAAAACCTTTCGTCTAATATATTGCTCTGAAGAGTGAACACTTTGCTTGGCATGGCTTGGCTACTGTTAGAACACTGGCGGAGAAATAAAGGGAAAGTATACAGTTTTATATAATTATTTTCCAAGGCTACGACAAATGGAGTCTGCATTAGCCCCAGCTAATAAAATTCATCGGATGTTATCCGGGTTCAATTTCAGGCAGATAAATTTAATATTTTTTTAACAACTTCTACGAAATTGTAATATCCGAGAATTTGCGACTATTTTGTGATATATAAGTGAAATATTATGTGTTTTAAAATTTAATTATGCCCTTTTTTGTTTTATCTGTTACGTGTTATGTGCGTGTGAATATCCTGTACGATCCATGATATTTTTCTGAATATTTTAAGTCATTTTCTTTTGCGTTAAATGGGTCTGGTTGATTTTAGATTAATTAGAATTGATTTTTCTGTCAGTTTGAGCTTTTTATATTAAAATTAGGGCTATTCTAGTAATTTAGAAAATGTTCTCGTTTTTCAAAAATTATCGGAACGGGATCCTACGGCTGCCCCGAGGCCTGCAAAAATTTTATTTTAATTTTTTAAAATTATCAGTCTATCAAATATTTTATATTTTTGTATTTTTTAATTATTCGCAATTTTTGGGAAATTTTGGCATATATATTGTATTTATTTAAAATTATTATTTTAAAAATCAATTCCCATAAATTATAATTTGGGGACTAATTATTTTCTTTTAAGGATATCATTAGGCCTTAGTTGTAATTAAGGGGATATATTTTGGTAAATATAAATTGATTTTAATTTATTAAAATTTACAAAAATTATAAAAATTATCAAAAATTTCTGGAAAAAGAAAAGGGGGTTTGGGTTTTGTTCTTCAGCCTAATCAATCGATTGAATGGGCGATAATCAGCCGTTGTTGGTGTTCTTGGTAACAAATCGAAGCTCATACTGAGTTCTGTCATAATAAATCAGAAAATCTCGTTTTTGGTAATGAATTGAACTGTTGGTTCTTTCGTTTATTTCATCAAATTTGAGTTCTTAAATTTTGATGTTTGTTCATCGATTTGGTTGATATGATTGCGTTCCCGAGAACCTTATGAGTCTATTTGTATGTTTATCTTGTATGTTGGTATTCGATTTATGCAGAGCGAACTCGGTGTTCTTTAGTCGGAGTTTCATGATTTTCTGGGTTAATTGTTTGGTGATTTTGATTATATGAATGAGTTCATTGAGTTCTAAGCTTTGATTTTGTATGTTAAATGTTAACTTTGACTAAGTTTTTGGACCGTTCGAACTCGTCGGAGTTCGTTATCATCGGCATTGTTGTTTTTTTGGCCGGACTTGTGGATTAATTGATCGAATGGTGTTATAGGTGACACATATGTGTTTGCGAGGTGTAGTTGAGTTTTTTCGAACAAAAAATTAGCAGAAGCGGACTGTAATTAGCTGAAAACCGGTCTCGCCGGAAAATGGGAGAAGCCACCAGAATCTGGGATTTTCCAGAAACCAGCCGGTCTTCACACCCGACTGGGTGGCCTTCTTGAAGACCCATTTTGCTGATAAGTATAACCTGGTTTTGATCCATTATACCCAAAACTGAAAATTGGTTTATGTTTTTAGAATTATGATTTACAAATAAATGTAAAATCAAAAATTGTTTTTATAAATTACTTATTAATTATTTATTTAATTATCTGATTAAGTAAAAAAGATAAAAACTAACTTATTTCAAATTTTTAATTGTTTTACATTTATTTTCTAAATTCATTTATTTAAATATTTAAATTAAATAAATATTTTCGAATAATTGATTAATTTATTTAATTAATAAATGAATTATTTTATAATAAATTCCAAAAATTTTAATTTTAAAAATCAATTTAAATTGATTAAATTAATTAATTATTTTAAATAGTTAATTAATTTATTTAAATGATTTAATTGATTTATAGGGTTTAAAAATGATTTGGTAATCGAATTATTTTTAATAATTCGATAACAAATGAACCGCTTGTCGAAAAGCGATGAAACGAAGTCCGTTAGACTCAGGAAAATACCCCGTTTCTGTTAAAAATATTTATATGCATAAAATTTTATTTTAGAAATGGGGTAATTATTTTACGAACTATTTAACAGACCGAGATTTGTTGGGAAGACGATTTTTACACGATTTTGATTTTAAGCGTACCAAAATGAACCGTTTGACGAACCGAATTAAATGTGACGTGTCTTACATGCTTATGTGCATTATGTGGCTATGTGCATTGTGTGGTTATGTGGTCAATAGTGCTAGACAATTAATAATATTAATTACGTGATTTCTTTATAAATGATTATCGAATGGGTAGGCGTTAGTTGTTGAGACGTAGAAATACGTCGACTGAGTGTTGTCTGGTTTACTGAAATAGTATTTTGGTTCATAGAATCGAGTTCAGAAGTGAGCCAGGTAGTCGAGGTTAGACATAAATAGTTGTGGATTGCTAGCTTACCAGGCAAGTGATTCTTCCTTATTCTAAATTCAGAATAGCTAATTATTTACATTCAAAATTTGCAGCTGTTTTATAAATATTCATGTTAGCTCATCATAGCTAGATAATCTATACTTTATAGCAACTCTATTATTTTAGTAACTGTTCTACTAGAATGTGATTTCTTTACGAGGGATAGATAGTAACAACTATACTATTCAGATATATTCCATAATGTGATTCTTTATTATTGTTTTAGCGGATAACTAACTGATCGAGTTATTCCACCATCAGTCAATGAGATCACCCCGGACCCTGTGAGAGGGCGAGTGGTTGATAAGGAGATCGATTGAACCGACTCCGCTTCTTGAGATTGGAAGGCGTAAGTGACCGTGACTTTGACTTTTATAATTAATACACATTTATAATTGTTTTATATAACTTTGGCTTTTAACTAATTATGACTTCACTTTTTGTGACTTTAGCGTTCGAGGATGTAACATGAGAGATTAAACGAAATTTTTGTAATATCCACGAGGAAGATATAATTCTATATCTTTCTTTTGAAACAACCATGAATAATTTTTCTAGTAAAACTGTTGAATAATATTTAAAAAATAAATAAAGTGTATATATTTGAGTTGTATTATTGCATGTTGGGTGCAAACTTTTGATTCGTGCGGAATTTGATAATTTTCAAGATCGGTCATGCCTTTCCGTATTAGAAAAGAAGAAAGTCAAAGAATTCCTTTTCCGGCGAGACTAGCTGATCAAAGCTTTAAAATTCATTATGAAAAGGATAAAGTGGCATATATAGTACTTCTGGAAAAACCTAGAGTTTTTTATATATTGTTCTGAATTGACCAATCACCCAGAATCAACAATATACATCATCTTCAGCTAGTTCAGGAACTAAAACACAGTAAAAGAAATATATGTCTAGCAATCACAAAAATTAACTACAACAAAAAAAAGTGCTAGAAAATTTATTAACCTGTGTAGTATCATGTGCTACATATTTTATCAATCAGGAACTAAAACACAGTAAAAGAAATATATGTCTAGCAATCACAAAAATTAAATACAACAAAAAAAAGTGCTAGAAAATTTATTAACCTGTGTGCTAGAAAATTTATTAACCTGTGTAGTATCATGTGCTACATATTTTATCAACCAGAAGTTGATAGAAATCAGAACAAAGGAAAGAGCTTATATAGTTTTTTTCTTAGGCAACTGTTATGAATTGGTCTTCCAAGATGCATATTGAAAACTAAGCTAAAGCATCTATGGAGAAAGGTGGCAGTAAAATGTCGGTATGTGCACCCTACAAACAGCCTAATTTTAAAACACACCGACAAGTAAAAGCAATCCAAACAGGAACCTAAAAACTAGAAGTTTGCTCAGAAAACAAGGATGATATGATAATGAAATGCCTAAAATTAACACATGTAAAACACTACCTGCTGAACTTGTTTAAACCCTCGTATTGAACCAAGGGAACATTTTTCGCACTGTTTAAACCCTTCAATAGAAAATGGGTCTCTCTGTACTTGAGGACTGCGCTGAGGTTTCTAGCCAGATGCTTGGCCTGTTTCTTTAAACAAGCATACAAGATATCTACAAAATTATGAATATACCCAACCTATGTCATTACGAACAATAAACATTTTGGTCCAACAAACTTCGTCAGGAGTATCTTCGAGTGTCCATATATAGACTGATTTCTGATTGTTCACCAACTGCCTAGAGATCACAGCAACAGAACCTTAGAAATCCAAAACCCCTGAGTATCTTAACATTGAACTAGGGAATGCAAGTACTGAAAACATTTCACTGTGGAAATTGAAAGATATTAGCTTCCTATCGAGACCCATATACAAGGCTCCTTTTATAATATGACCAATTTGTAGATACAGGTAACACCGAACTTATGATACGTTTGTATCATGAACATTATTTTCTTTCCAAGTACCGGTATTTGTGGAATATAGCGGCACCACTGGTACAAGAGTAGTAGGAATGGTTGGACATATGAATTTAAGAATCTTGTAGTCATTGGAGATAGTATCAAAACCAAATGCTAGTTTAAGTGATATATGTGCTTGGTCATATCTTTTTCAATCTCGGGAAATATTGGAAGGCTCATCTCTGCTTGGTCGCTGGATTAAAGAGAAATTATTATTTTCTAGACAAATAATGCCATTATAGGATCCAACAACTATGTACTCATTTTGCTCAAGTAGATAATAATTGAAGTCTGGAGAGGATTGATGACGGCGACTGAACTGGCAGTTTGTAAGCAACAGAAGTTAAGCTTTCTTATTGGCTATAATCTGGCTGCGGTAGCAGCAAGTTTCGATGAATTTGGGGTCCAAAATGATTGCTTTGCATGGAAACGGACCTGAATTGCAGTAATGATAAAACTGGAAGCCAATAAAAAATTTCCATAACTAACTCTTCCGGAAAATTGAACTTCACTCTTGCCATAGGAGCTTCGATATGGAATACAACATAATAAGTAAAAGTAACTATTTAAATAAGGGCTGCTTAAATTCTTTTAGTATTTGAGAATGTATGACATAAGTTATTATTAATTTACTGCTTAGACGGACGAGTGATGTGTAAACATTAAATGTATAAAATTTGATGCAATGGACGTGTGTCATACTGCACACCAGAGACTATAATTAAGAAACAGATATTAGTTTATCTCTCATAAAAGGTTATGTGTGCTTTATGAGAGATAAACTAAGATTCGTTTCTTAATTATAATCTCTGGTGTGCAATATGACACATGTTCTTTGCATCAAATTTCTTGCACATTTAAATGTTATCCCCAACATTTTATACATCACCAGTCCGTTTAAGCAGTAAATTAGTGATAACTTATGTGATACATTCTCAAATACTGAAAGCATTTAGCAGACCTTAAATAAAAAATTACTTTTCCTTATTATAATGACTACTTTTTAAATGTTGTATTCCATCTTGAAGGTCCATGGAAAGACTGAAGTTCAATTTGACAGAAGTGTTAGTTATGGAAATCTATTGGCTTCCAATTTTATCATTACTGCAATTCAGGTCCATTTGCAAGTCATTGAAAGCAATCATTTCGCACCCGAATTCATGAAAACTCACTCCTACTGCAGCCAAATTATGGCCAATGAGAAAGCTTCACTACTGTTGCTTACAAAATGCCAGTTTAGTCGTCGACGACATCGATCCTCTCTAGACTTCAATTATTATCTACTTGAGCCAAATTAGTGCATAATTGTTGAATCCTGTGATGGCATCATTTGTCTAGAAAATAATAATTTGTTTTATCTCTTGAACCCAGCGACCAAGCAGGGAATGACCCTTCCTATTTTTCCGAAAACTGAAAAAGCTATGACCAATGCACGTATATCAGTTAAACTAGCATTTGGTTTTGATACTATCTCCAATGACTACAAGATTCATAAATTTCTATGTCCAACCATTCCTACTACTGTGTACCAGTGGTGCAGCTATATTCCACAAATACTGGTACTTGGAAAGAAATTAATGTTCATGATACAATCCTATTAGAAGTTCTGTGTTACCTCTATCTACAACTTGGTTCTGTGAAATGCTAGGGGAAGCTAGTATCATTCAACTTGGACAGTGAAATGTTTAAAGTAGTTGTACTCCCTAGTTCACTTTCTTGGGCAATATTAATGATTGTGTGGTGTGGACAATGATAGACAAGGCAGTGTAATTAATGTTTAGAATGGAAAGCCTGACAACCAGGTTGAGAATATATAAATGATTGTGTGGGCAAATCTAAGAGTTCAAATGAAGAACATTAATGAGGAAGTTTTTCCCTAAAAATGAATAAAAAACCAATTTGTAAAAGCATTGGCTTATAGTGGCACATTAAGTTGAGAACATAAAAATGATTGTGTGAAAATCTGAGATTTCAAAAGAACATCAAGGAAGTTTTTGCCTTAATATGAAAACAAATCAATTTGAGAAAGCATTGGCTTAAAGTTTACTATCATCTGATATGCAAATTTCAAATAAGCTTGTAAGCAAGTATGATTTAATTAATCACATAAAAAATCATAATTTTTTTTTCAAATTAGGTGGAATGTATGAAACCTAATTAAGTAAGGACATAGGTGAGCGAGTGCGTAGTGCACGGATATCACAATTCAACAAATATAATAATACGGGGATTCGTGTGTGGGGACACCACATAATTTCATGTTAAAATATATTAAAACCTATTAACAAACCAAATTGCATTGAAAATAAATCAAATGCATAATTTATTAATCTAAGACACAAAAATGCAAGTACAATCTTTTAATTTAAGCAAAAACAAATATAAGCATCCATACTTTGGTGATAATTAACTAATAGACATGGATAATTGACATGGCATAGTAAATCAACATAATGCAAAAACCATCTAACCATTTAGAAAGTACGATCATCAACAAAAATTTAGCAAATTCATCAAATGTACAGAAACAAATTTGCATAATGGGATACTTAAAACATAGAAAGTATCAAAACATTAGATTTCATTTAAATGAGCGATAAGCCCTAAATGGTTTATTCATGTCACTAATAATGTAATGTCTTTACTTACCCCTATAGTCAAGTTGTTCAAACCCTTGGAGTAAAACAAGACTCTCAATGTAGAATGTAGTTGACAACTGATATAAGATCTCCAATACCTCTAATCTAACCAGAGATGTAAAAAGGAAGATTTTTGTTCTTTTTCTTTGTAGAGTGATAACAAACATATCTAGCATGATAAGTTCGTGCAACATACTGTAAAGCACCAAAATAATGAGCTACATCACAGAACCCAGGATCAATCTCAAGATTGAACTTTTTGTTATTCAAGAAACTTTCCACAAACATTATACAATTTCCATAGACTGAAAACTGATGTATCAAAGACAGATTCTAAGATTATAGCAACATAATAACCTTCATAATCCAAAATATCTGACTTTCTATTAAGGTGCACAGAATTTGGAAATGGATAAACTTCAACACCTCATTATGTGAGTCAAACAATAGAAGCTTATCAACACCATCAATGTACAATACCCCAGTTTGGATAATGTATATATAGTTAGCTGGAAACTATCATGTACTGTTTTAGGAAGCTGAATCTCTTTCCAAGAATTAGCTTTTGTGCAATAAAATTCCGCTATCGAAGTACCATTACCATCATGTGATAGATCCGACCACACAATCCTAAGAAGCTTGTAATAATTGGAAATAGAATCGAAACAAAACCATAAATTAAGTAGAGGGAAATATACTTTTTTTCTGAGGAGTACGAAGTTGTTCAATGTGCTTGGTCAAAGGGTTCCACAGATATATAAGTTATAACATCACCATGTCTATTAGAAAGACAAACAAGACCAATACAAAAACCAATTAAACGCTTACCAGAAAATTGTGGTGCCAGGAGGAGCGTGATGGTGGCATCAGGAATATTGATGTAGAAGAAATTATCTTATTAAGAAAACCACAGAACATTGGCTTGTTTTTTCTGAGAATTAGTGATGTGTGTGTCCATCAATTTGGCGCTTGATATCATGGATCGCCACGATTTGCAACTGGATATATCTGGATTTGCAACAGCCTCCTAAGATAGATGTGCACAGGGCGGCTCTTATTTTTTTATAGCAGTTGTAGGATCAGAAGAGGTAGGGTTATGTTTGGCACTCTCTCCCATTTAAAACAATTTCACAAATACAAACCTAATTTAATTAGATTTAAATTTTGTGCAAATCACACAATATTTAGTGTTATAGTATACTAGCTAGCTTACTACAGGTGCTATGCAGGTGGGTTTTTAATATATATTTTTAAAAAATTTAATATAATAATATTTTTCACATAATCATTTTTTAATAATAATCGTAATATTAATATATATTTTAATCATGTTAACTTTTTTTAAATAAAATTGATTAATATGTATTTTAATCATGTTAATTTTTTTTAAAATAAAATTGACATTAATAATTTATATTTGCTGAATTTTATCTTTAAGAGATTATATCTTAATATTATCAATAGTTATTTCATTAATTACATGTATTGTTTAGAATTAATAATATAAATTATAAATTTTAATATAGTTGTTGAGAGGATTCGAATATTGGGTTTTTGATAAAATATCCAAAATAAAAAATAATTTTAATATTATTGTTGTGAAGATTTTAACGTTGGGCTTCGCTAGAATAGCCTATATAAAGAATATTCTTTAGTAGAGATCGAACTGATCATTTATTTACTTAAGATCTAACAGTCATTATTCTTTATATGGTTGAAGCGAACTACCAACAATTATACCTCATATTTTGCTTATTATAGTTTAGTATAGATATATAAGTAAAAAAGATAATACCAATTTTTTAGAAATATTAGTATCAAATAAGCAAATGTTATCAAATTATTTAACTCAAACAATATATATATATATATATATATATATATATATATAAATTTAATTTTAAATTACAAAATTATATAAATTAAAAGTAATTAATATCAAATGGTGCCCTTCGCAGAGGTTATCTGCTAGTAATAATTAAAGGAACAACTTTAGGCCGGTAGAATATGGTTTTCTATCCATTAACATATGTAAAATTCCATTGTTTGTATTCTAACAAAATATTTGCTAGTAATAATTAAAGTAACAACTTTAGGTCGGTAGAATATGGTTTTCTATCCATTAACATATGTAAAATTCCATTGTTTGTATTCTAACAAAATGTAGTTAGGTGATCCCTAAAATGATGGCAAAAGTAAAGTGAACAAAACGTGTAAAACATGGATTCATATCACGAAAATATACATGCTCAACTAGTTAGTCAACCACTTACTCAACCAGAATGTGGATAATGCAAAGCTGATATTCGGTAATTTCAAAATTTATTTTTCAAAATTTATTATAATTATCATTTGAATGTTTTATGTGAGTTTCCAATTTGAAGGGAATAAAAATATGAATATTTTATTCCGATATGATGTTTTTCCGTCCTTAAATGGACCAAAATGCTAATTGTTTTTTTTTGATGAACAAGCAAGAAATTTATTAAAACATAGGATTTCAGCCGGAACAAATCTCCGAACTGTCAACTACAATCTGATTATGAAACAAAGAACATGTTAAACTAATAGCCATTTTGTTTTCAGACTGCTTAACACATAGAATATTAAAATTCTTTGATATAAAAAAGTATTACAATGACATCTCGAGCAACCAAACCTACACCAGTTGTGAAACTAGTAGCATCACAATTGACCTTCACATAAGTGTCATCTGTAGACCACTGTTCAAAATTATCAGTTACATCAACTGATATTGGAGTAACAAATATATCCAAAATATGAACAATTTTTTGTTGTGAAAGGTGAGCTTTTGCGATATCCACCATTGTCCCAGATTCGATGTGAGTCTTGCAGATCTCCCAAAATATCATATAAATCCTTTTCAGAAAAACNTGAAAGCAGCATCCCTAAAAAAAGCAATATCACAATTGACCTTATCACATAAAAATCATTATTAGCCCAGTGTTCAGAAAGATGAACAATCTTTAGTTGTGAAAGGTGCTTTTGCAATAATCAGCACCATTCCAGATTCGATAAGGCCTTTCCAGATCCCAAAAACATCAATAAGATCATTTTCAACATATCCAAATAAACCCAAACATGACCAAACAAAAACATAATAAAACACTCCAAAAGGACAGACAAAACAACCACTCGAGAAGGAGAGACACACAAACACCCAAAAAAAATGGGTTTTTATTGAAGAAAGATCAACGAATACGAAAAGAAATAAGTAAAAGTAAAAGAAGGGGTGTTGTTCGGATGAAGATAGGGGATTGTTAGTTCTATAGATTCTTGTCGGGTTGTGAAAATATTTTTAAGTACTCTTATTATTTTCAAACAAATACATTAAAAGCCGATCGTTTTATCAATATGGTTAAATTGAGTTAGTTTTAAAATTTCAGGGATCGGATTGATATTTTATCTGCATCAAAATATATCTGGTATTTTATCCGGGTTCAAAATTTTATTTGTTTAAATAATAAAATATTCCAAAAGGTGGAATGTCATATATTTGACAAATTTAGTATTTTTTTAGAATGTTTGGGCATATTTAATTATGTCGTTTGAAAATAAAAAATTTATAGTTTTACCAATATTTTATTTGTATCAACCCTCTTACTGTGTGAGTTACGAAAATATTTAAAAATAGTATTTTTCAGATGTTTAATTATGTGTTGAATGAAATTATGTGTGCTTATTACGGTTGAAGCATTTCCTTCACTATGTGTTATGTGTA
>PHNY01100639.1:4294-14464 GCA_003724115.2 Anethum foeniculum
AAAATATTTATTTTTATAGAACAAGGACCTATACCAAAAACAGCATATAGTTAAAGGACGGACGAATTAATTTTCCCAATAATCTACCTTGTATGCGATTTCATTGAATCAGATCAAAAATCAACTTTCAAGTGGTTAGCAGTCCATCGCGGAATTATGTGGTGTAACTTGCCATGTGCATCAACATAAAGGAAAAAAGGAACGATGTACAGGAATGAAAGGGCTGATGAAAACTGTAACTTAGTCAATCGTATACATGAACCATCAGAAACATACACCACTTAGCTTAATCATGAAACTAAAGGTCATACACTTGGACACTAGGTGGCATGTTGCTACTCTTGCCAATAGTGGACCCGCGTTACCACGTATCAACTCTCTTATGGGACATTATTAAAGGCTGCAATCTGGGAGCATAAAATTTACAGGGAAGAAGGTCACTGACTTTGTGCTCTTTGGGTAATATGATGTCACAAGCAGCTTAGCCGATAATTATGTGAATGAAGTGCATCAACAATTTAATATTGAGTCAAACACCAAGCCAACCTTCAAAGACCCATCAATAACACCCCTATTATTTTCGGGTTGTTGATGTTTCCAGCAAACCTCTGTTAGTCAAGAAAGGGAACAGGTCAATAGGCTATGCACCTTTGGAGGAAAAAGAAGATGAAAGGGAAAGTATGAAGGCTTACAGCAGAAAGATAATAACTACGAAAACAGGATGTATTACTTACAAATATCTATCATGAACATCGCACATGTGAAGTGAACCTGATTTTTTGTATTGCTCAAATCTACGGAAGGCTGGGGATGACAATAGCTTGCGCTTGAATAAGAGAAAGAAATCAGATGGTGAAACCACTTTTTCACTAGTTTGTGTTCTTTATGCTAAATGTGAATTATCAAGGAATCGTGACAATAGTGAGTGTGTCAAATCCACACCTTAACATCAACGCTAAGTAAAGCCAACAGAATTCCCTTAGGCCTGGTAGCAGGAAACCAAAAAAAAAAAAGGGAAGTCAGTGAAGTAAAGGTGACACAAATCTGAAAATTATGAAACTGCAGAATGCCTGACTTTGATGAATAAACTGCTTTTATTGAGAACGTTCTTGGCAGTGAGTTAACAAATAAGAAATAGGCGTGCAATTGATCAACTTTTCAAGCAACACACTGGAAATTGGAGTGCAGCGTGAGTCATGTGCCTTTACAGTGAATTATACTCGAGCTCTTACTGATTATTCGAGTTTTGCAAATTTATGCCCATATCTGCATCCCTGAAAATACAAACTGCAATGCTGACTAAGTGAACTGGAGACTTGTTGTTACTGAAGCCAGCCTGTGGTCTAAAGTATGTCTAGCGGGAACAATAAACTTAATACAATAGAAGAGGTACAAGAGTCAGATTTGTTGGAGGAAACCAAATTACATCACGTATGATACTGTATTTGTTAACAAATCGTTGCTTGACCAATTGAGCAACACACTGAAGGATAAGAAATGCTGTAGGAGCAAGCTATGAACAACATAAAAATAAATATCAATTGATCAAGAGTACAAATCAAGTTCGCTGATGAAAGACGCTATACAAGTTTAGAGGTCGAGTTAGAATGACTTCATGAATTGAGCTAATACACATGTTGCTACTAAGTTGCACGCAAAAAAGAAGCAGCCTACTGAAGTTTGAATAAGTTTTGTCCAGATTAAAGCCACTAGAACTTTACAAAGAAGACAAGAAGGACATTAGCCTGCAACAAGGAAGCGGCAACCAAAAAAAAAAACAAAAAAAAAAATGATGACACAAGATGCTTCTGCAAAGATTTACAAAAGCAGGATGCGCGGGAGACGAGGTAGTGAATAAAAAAAAACCAGAGATTTTTTCCCTAGAATCAGAAAATAGTTACATGGATCTGCAAATCAAAAAGAAAAATTAACAAAGGAAGGCCTTTTTCGATCAAACAGAGAGGGAGGCTCCAACAAAGTTACAAGCGCTGATAAATGAAACAAGGTTGCTTTGGAAGAAATATTTTGTCAGTTTCTGCACTTGAAAGGCCCTATGTCCACGAGACGAAAATTACATATGGAATCGAATCATTGAAGATTCAAAGCAGTACAAGCCGGAATCATAAAAGCTTCTGATTAGAGCTTTTAAATCAGAAATCAAATTGTGCTCGACAAAATCAAGATAAGTGCCATTTTTCTTTAGCATTCACATATTTTATTTTGTGCAAAGGTCAATTCTTTTTTCCAAGCTTTAAGCATACATATAATGGAGGAAAAATTAATCCAACCCAAACAAGTGTTCACCGAGGGTCACATAGAGGCAACGAATTCGTTAAAATCCTGGACAAGTGACACGTCGTCAAACACTTGGGGGAATAAATTTCAATTCTAGACTTGTGACCAATCGACAATCATTTGGGTGTTAGGAGGAAAAAACACACACACATACGAGATCCAATCAACCAATGCGGAGTACACACACAAAACATATTTGACGCTGCAAACGCACGTCCCAAACTTGTATTATTAATCCAAACAATTATCAATAATACATCAATACAAACTCGATACTTCAGCCAAACAACACTCAAGCATCTCCCAAACAATAACACCTCAATGGTGTTCCAAATCCGATACTTGAGCCAAACAATGCTCAAGCATCTCCTAAACAATACCTAAGGCTACATCTTAAGTATTTGTTATTCATATCAAACAATATGACTATGTATATATAGCCATCCCAAACTTAGCCACCAAGACATACCTAATCCAATTACAATAATAATTGTCTGCCCATACAATTATTACCCAATCCAATTACAATAATNAGTCTACCCATACAATTATTATCCCAATCCAATTATGATAATAATTGTCTACCCATACAATTATTACCAAATCCAATTATGTCTTGTATCACCAGCCCATACAACCCATTGGGTTGAAACCCAACATTGGGGACAACAAATTGATTAAAAGACCCAAACTTTTGATTTATCACTTATCACTTGGGGTTAACAAATAATCAATTCCTAGACTTATGAACTACCAACACTCACACGGGGATACAATATATATCTGTCCTAGACTAGTGACGAATCACTTGTTTAATGAAGCAATGAGTCACTTGGGGGCATAGGATATATTAAGCCGGATATACGCTTCAGTGCGAAGCTATGATGGTTCAACCGAGATGAGAAAGTGGTGATCTACAGTTTTTTACATTTTTTTTTGAAATCAAATAGAGAAATATTATTAATAACTCAAATCTTTAACAAGAACATCGATAAGGAAAGAGGGGCTAACAGTCCACTCTTTGAGACCAGACATAGAACTAGCTACTCTCGCTATTGAATGAGCTGCCATATTCGCTGATCTTCTAACAAAATAAACACAGAAGGACCTCACGTCCTTTAATAACTCTAAGCAATCTGATATGATGGCTCCAAAGTATGAATCATCCTTAGTCTTACTTCGAACTGCTTCAATCACTACCAAACTGTCAAGCTCCACATATATATTTTGCTTCTTCAGATTTTTTAGCCAAGACAAAGCCTCACGAAAAGATAAGGCTTCCGCTACTCGAGGCTCTAAGGCTCCCAACAGCTGACCTCCACGCCCTGCAACAAAGCTTCCAGAAGAGTCCCTCAATATACAGCCATACAGTTTTTTACATTTAACAATTTATAGATCACAGAATATATCTCACATTGTGCAATCCAGGCCCAATCTACTTATGTACAATTTGAGGATTCGAAGCACAAAATGAACCGAAAAACTGCGTTTAATGCTATGATGGTCCATATATCGGGGACTTTGTATCGGAAAATGAGAAATTGGTAAGCAGAGTCTTTGAACAATTTTGTGACTTACGAATGACCTCTCATCTATATGCAAGCAAAACCAAGTAAGATTGACTACTTGAGAACTTAAACTATACAACCAACATCAAGCAAGATTTGGGCCCGAATCAAATTGCTTGATACTTGGAAAACACATAGACAAAAACACAATGTCACGTGCACAACGTCAAACATTGAGGAAGATTAAAAATATAGCTAATCTCCAAATCTATATCATACCCTTCTTCGAAGACACAAAAGACATTGGTGAATAATCACAAGCTAAAAAGTTTGATCGACAGATGATGACACTAAATTAATATAGTGTTCACCGAAGGAAAAACCTCCGATAAATACTGGGGACTTGTTGATACATAATATGAACCCAATTTTTTAATAGATATCGGCCCGTAATTATGGATTATATGATACCCAATGGGTCATAATCTTTATACGCAAGATTATAATAAACGAGGAAACTTAACATATATAGGTGACTTGCTCCTAAAGAATATGAGTACGTCCCTAAATAGTATTCTATATCAGAAAGAACTACGTGGGCTTGATTCCTTATAAAAGGATACGTAGGCACCTTGAGATTAGATCTCGAAATTCTATAATCTCTTAGAATTAATCATCTCAAACTCAGCCCCAAAGCATATAAACCCTAATTTTCCCTGAAACAACCATGAATATCAAATTCCTAATTTTAGAGCTCTATACGAAAACCCGATTACAAATTCAATATTGAAGCTTAGTCCGTGACGAAAATGGGCTTCAACAATACTCGACAAAAACGAAGGAGGAAAACTAAAAATATTGTTGAAATTTGAGCCCAATTGGATAGATCAAGTGATTAAGAGTCTTTTTATGTAGTCCTAGGATAGTCCTGGGTTCGGCTCTGGCTCATACCGAGAATATCTTAGAACAATACTCAATTATAAGACATATAAGTCAAAAAAAAAACCTTTGTTGAAATTTAGCGCACCTTTGCCATTAGATAGACAACACTCTTAGCTTGTTTTCTAACATAAACTATCGAGACATCCTTCTTGATACTAAGTGTCACACGACTACTCACTAAAACATAACCAAGCTCCGGATTGTTTGATATTTTCTTACTCAAAGCCGGCACAGTCAGGAGAGAATCACTCTCGAGATGATGTGCTAGGCAGGGCTGGAAATTAACCATGACAAGGCTTATTGAACTCCAATAGGTTCCACTTCAAACACATATACTTCCTTTGTAAACCTCATGATCTTTCGACTCAGGTGCAAACCAGTATGGTCCCTGAGAACCATTCCCACCGAGAACGAATTCGAACCTCGAAATACTGAAGCGTCGACATTGAGCTTAAGTTTTCCTACCTCAGGAGCTACCTACTTTCTGTCATCTCTCTGAACATCAATTACTTGCCCTTGACCACCCAGCCTCATTTTTTTCCACAGTCTCTCAAATTTGAAATCTGTTTTAAGCTCCATTGGATAGTAACATACAGGGTTAGAAGTTAGAAACTTATTCTCTCAAACTCTTTTATTTATGGTGAACCAAAATCTCAACAAAATCGTGACAATTTTAACGATGGACTCATGCATAAGGTTCACTGCATAGCATTTCTAGCAACCATCCAGATCCTGATATGTGCACACCCTTCGTTTATAGGTGCACATTTTTGTTAGCATTAAGACCAAAACACCCTCGTGTATATATTTAACTCCAATTTATTTTTATGTAAAACAAAGATAATTTGATGTGCACCTATTAATTAGCTCCCAAAATATATTATTCTAAATATAGTTTTTAAGTATCAATGCATAATAAATCTTATATCAAATAGGATCAACCTTGAAAGAAAATAAGGGTTCAAAAAAATGTCTTAAGGAATTTAGTTATAATCATGTTTTCATACATTTTGGAACTGCTTTCAAAGATTCTAATTTTTTTGTTGTTAAACCAAATGTTTCTCTCATGTCAATTTTCATCTCATTGCTAAAATTTTCACTAAGCTCCTAGTCAAAATTGTGAAGTAATGAGCCCAAAATCAAGGGAATCATGCGATGAGACAGCAATAAACCAGCGCAAATCCTTCTTCCTGCACCAAATGGTATGAATTCGAAATTTTGACCCTTGTACGTGATACTTGACCCTATAAATTTTTTAGGTTTGAAAGAAATTCATCCTCCCAATTTTCGTCATCTCATCCAATCGCCCAAGCATTGACTAAAACTTGTGGATCTTTAGGTATTTTATATCCTATGAAGTAGGTATCTTGAATTGCCTTTCTATGAAGAACAAGTGGAACTGGAACATTTAATCGTAGTGTTTCCTCTATAGTAGCTTTCAATTAAGGGAGATTATTAATGTGGCTCTCTGTTAGTTTGTTGTTTACACCCATAACTCTATGAAGCTCTGCCTTAATCTTCTTCATTGATCCGGGCTTTTCTAAGAGCTTGCTCATTGCCCACTCAGTTGTGGAGCTTGTCATTTCTGTTCCTTCCATAAACATTTCCTGAAACAATAATACATGTACAAAAATTTTAAAAACCACCACGACGGGATAGCCCAAGTTGTAAAGACTTGTCCTTATCTGTTATTGTCTCATACTCGATTCTCGCTCACCCTCGAGATTATTATAATAGATGCTACTAATTAGTTTAGAAGCTATAATAAAAGAAAACGTATGATTGGTAAAGCCAGAAAAGTGTTGAATTTATTAAACAGTAGAGTCAGTGGCGGAAAACGTCAACTAGTTTGCAAAGTTTGACATTATTTTAAAAGTGTCTTTCCATTATTGGGATTATAATTATGATCGATATGTTGAAGAGTCATACTGTTTATTTTAAAGATGTTTTGCCTTAATGTTGCTTTATTTTTAAAGTATCTGCACTGAAGCCTACATACAATTTATAGGTAGAGAATCCCGTTTGCAGGAAGCTTATCTGCGATCTTTACGCAGGATTAGTTGCAACTGACAGGAAGCCAAACACTTTAATGTGACATCCCCAGTAAGACAAGTGTAGAATTAAATGGAACCCAATACTCTTTGCAATCTCCGAGGAAACCATTTTTCATCTTTTAAAGTTGGCTTTAATGACCTTGTGGTCCTTAAAATAATAACGTTTGTACCCATAAACCCCAAAGCGATTGTATCTTTCAACCCCTAAAGTACGGGGTTCTATACCATTTAAACCTTATATCTTGAGTGTGAGAAGGTACCTGTTACATGTTATATATCGGAGGGACATAAAAGACATTTGTCCCTCAGATTTGGTATAAATGTACTTTTATAATGTAACACAAATACATTAAACATATTCCCTCCGTTTCAAAATACATGTCCACTTTTAAAAGAAAATTTTGTTTCAATTTAGTTGTTCACTTCAACTTTCAATGCAAATTTATATTTCCAAAATCAACTTTACTTCACATATCTCTTATTTATATTTCCAAGATCAATTTTATGTCACATGTTGTAGTCAATTAATGCAATTAATTTAACAACATTTACTTTTCTTAATATGTCTGATTTTTAAAAGTGGACATGTATTTTGAAACGGACGGAATATTATTTTTTGTTAGCCTAATGATCTAAGGTAAATGTACTGTGTAATGCAATTGAATAGTATAACATAATTATACATATGATTCAACTATCCATGTACATTATATGGTAAAAATAATAAGATTTTAGTAGACATAGATACAAAAGCATTACCCCATTTTCGATTCCAATTAAGGCTTCTATTAATCATAGGGTTGGAATCCAAATATATTAGTATATTATTGAGGCTTTATTTGTAATCATACATTTTTCTTCTCCTCTTAGTAGGATATTTTTCCCTATCCACATGCCCATTTAAATATTATTACGGTCAGTATAGTTGCTAAAACATTAGAGCCTATGTCAAGTGGTTCTCTCAAGCTAGCATCTAAACAAATCGTCAGCATGATTCCAACAATTCGATTTAATTATTTTGCTGACCCAGAGATTTATCGCATTATATAAGTGGGTTGCAAAATATTACAAAGATGATAGAACTCCCATCAATATAAATTTCAAGATAAAGATGGTGACAAATATTATCAGTTTTCTGGGGTTTGCTTTACCTGAATATTTGTCTAATTGACAAGAAATGGAGTCATATTGTCACAGAACAGTGACTCCTAATTATGGTGGTTGTACAATGAAGAAGGTGACTGGTAGTAATTTTAGGGTCATTGTTATAGAAGCATTACGAGTTGTTGATGGTTCCACGCTTGTGGTGTCACCAGGGACTAATCCTCAAGCCACTCTAATGATGATGGGCAGATATATTTATTTTTTGTCAAATACTACACTTACCATTAACCATTTATAAAACAAGTTCAAATACAATATATAATGAAATTTACAAATAGATATTACTTATCGCTGTTAAAAGTCTACTAATATATATGTTCAGAATATATTTCAGTGATCGCTATATATTATACACATATTGCATCAACTCAAATGATTTTGTTTGGATATTTTTGCTACTACTTATCGAGATTATTAATTTTGCACGTACGTTGGCCTTAAGATGAGGGAAGAGAGAATCCACTGTGCCTAATGCAGTTCGAGAAACTCCATTGGTTTATCAGCTGATAAAAAAAGACTGATATTTAATCAAATTGTATACTTAACATTTATAGCATTTGTTCCTAAAAAAAATATCTTTTGAGACCTTACAATAAAGGAATAAACATCATTTTACATACAATAACTGATATATTTGATACGTAACTTTTACCCTTTAAAGTATATTGCGGTATACTTTTTCGCCCTTAAAATTTTATGAATCTACCTATTAACTCTTATAACGTTACAAATTGGAGGGACAAATGTCTTTTTTGTCCTTTATCCCTATGATATATAACATTATATTGTTTATCGCGGTATAAGGGTTCATGGGTATAAAACCTTATACATTGGGGGTTAAGGGTTCATGGGTATAAAACCTTATACATTGGGGGTTAAAAGATATGATCGCTTTTATTTGTAATTTATGAGTACAAACATTATTGTTTTAAAGGTGATAAGGTCATTTACCCTTTAAAGTTTGATTAACTTTAATGTTTTTAAGTGAAAGCTGCAAACTCGATGCATGTGCTTACTGTCAAGTTTCAAGGCATTCATTCGATGAAACTGATTTTTTTTTTTTTTCATATCATAAAATTTTCAAATGAACAATTTATAGTCTGTAATGGCTATATTCCAATTTCCAAAGGTCCACTGTTGCCTTACTTGGTATTGTTCAAGCATCACTGCAGCATTTAAATGCAAATCAATTGGAGTATCGCCAATGCATTACCATGTTCTATGGGATGAATACAATTTAGTGCAGATGCTCTATAGTTACTAACATATGATATGTGCTACACTTATGCCCGGTGCACTAGGCCTATATCAGTAGTTCCCCCGGTATACTATGTTTTATTCAATGCACTGACACCTCTGTAAGGCCCCTTCCCAGCCCTCAAAGAAAGAATTAAGGGTGGATGATTTGTTGTTAGCTTGTTTTTAAAACACATTCAGTTTTCTCGTTTTTACTTTTTAAAATTAATTCTTATTTTTGTTACAAAGACCAGTATTATATTGTAAACACTAGAACAATAAGTTTGTTACATTGAGTAATTTATCGTAAGATCGGATTTGAGATTCAATAGACTTGTGAGGATCCATATTTGTTTTACATTATGTTGCTGAAAAGATTGGATGTTCGACTTATCACCATACTTAGATGTCTCGTATGCCTATCTAGTCTCTTCTTCCCTCTAGTGTAGACAGTTTTCTACCTCTCCAAACTAGTCTCATCTTACCTCCACTTGTGTCGCTTTGGTTATTCCAGGGGCGAGAACACAGTGGATTTTATCAGAATTGAACTAAATTTGAACCCGTCTTTTTATAAAGGATAAAAAATGCAATTAAACTTGTGACAATCTTACGTGCTGCATCTCCCTGACTCCGTGGACACACAAAAAAACATTTCTCACTTGTAGGTATTTAATCTAATGTTCTGAAGTTTTTTGACCCTAGCATACATAAGATCCAATTCTTACTTCAAACCAGTCATCCAGAGGCTCCTCAAACTCTCATGTCAATTCAAATTAATCATTCCTTTCAGAATTTTCAAATTAGTCATAAGATCCTTGCAAATGCATACGTTGTAAAGAAGTGAGTTCCCCCAAGCCTAAAATCTCTCTCAAAGCACTACAATTTATGAACATTTTCAGTTGCGTATCATACATAGCAATATAAAACTAGCAACATTCTACTCGAAGGTTTTTAACCCAGAGTAGCAGATT
>PHNY01100683.1:18799-29203 GCA_003724115.2 Anethum foeniculum
TTTAACGATCAAACTCGACTCGTTAAGTAAAAACTCGAAACTCGAACTCGATAAGCAAAAACTCGACTCGACTCGGTTCGTTTACATCCCAAGGGATTTCTATTTAGCAGAATTACCCGATTTCACATCTTTCTACAATTAGCTAAATGGAAAAGAAGACTTATTTAGCACCAAAAAAAAACAAGGGAATACTACGATGGCAAGTAAAAGCCATTGTCTGGTCTATCTTAACCAAACTCTTTGCACTTCGAGTACCCTTGTCACTTTTCGGATACCTCAAGAATTGGGGATGGGCGTAGACAGACAACACTTCATTTTGGGGGGAAAAAATAAAAATAGTGTCATTTTGGACAAATAAAAAAATAAAAGAATGCTGAGTCCGACGCTTGGACACATGTCTATGCTGCACACTTTGCAAGTTGCAACCGAGTCCGGGTAACATAGGTTTTGGACTTTTGGTGTTCCTTCAGAACCTTAAATAAGTTATAGATAGCAATAAAGAAGTCTTCGCATCAATTAAATCTAAGAACTAAGACAGTAAGCATACCGTAAGCATCCAAGTCGCATTCTCAACCTCGTGGGGATTTGATTTGACATAGCGATGATTAAAAGTATTACCATTATGCATGTCAACTTTGTGATCGTCTTTCAAATGTTCCACCAGAAAACTGATATCACCAATAACAGTGCATTCTGATCCAGCATATGGGCAGTTATATGGTCTGAAAGCACATCCTGTTTCATGATTTAGCTTGTTGTAGTACGGAAATATGCCTAGACAACCAAAACTCTGATATTGGCATGGAAGTTCGAGAGATGCAGCAACTTTCTCAAGTGCAAGACATCTGATATTCCCAAGTTCGTGTCTACAAGTTGGGCATCTGTTGTGCACCCGTGGCTTGCATCCAGAGCACAATGTATGGCCATTCGAACACTGCAAAAAGAAAAACACAAACATAAGCATCAGAAAAAACAACTAATATAAAGCAAAAGCTTTGCATCCAACTATCCACGCAGATTATGGCTACTGCGGAGACCTACTGTAAGTCCATCACTGACTTTATCTGCTAGCAACGAATCCTCCTCATAAAACTTTCCCTCTAAAAAGTGATTCCATCATATGCAATGCACTATTTTACAAAAAAGAATAATGGTAACTAGTAACTACAGGACTATTGCACCTAAGACTATCAACGTCCCACTATAGCACTACACCCAAACACAAAAACACATGTTTAACTGATGAGGATGGAATGTCCTGACAATTTGCATCATAGAGGAATCCTCTAAGTTACTAGATACAGTTATTGACTTCGCAAACTGTGTATTGGTAGTTCCACTACATACACAAACTTCACAAACTGTGTATTGGTACTTCCACAACATACACAAACTTCACAAACTGTATTGGTACTTCCACAACATACACAATACTCAAGCATGCCACTGTAATGTGAACTTTATTAGTCACATAGTCACAATACTATAATAGTCACAGGCTCGCTCTGTAAACATTTTCATTGTAGCAGCTCACGCATACATAACTCTCATCTATCATGAACCAAACACAACTTTCATAATAGTCCAAACTGCATTGAACTATCTACACATGATTATAAATATACCTACCCACATACAGAGTTAATGTTTTAACCTATTAACATATAAGAATACAACAGTTTAAACCAATAATTATTCAAAAATATCATTGGGGTGGACTAACATGAACTATACACATAGATCAGGTAAGCTAGTCACATAATCATTCTCCTGTTGGCCTCTTCAGTCACGAGGTCCGCAGTTAGTCCTTTATCGTCCAAATCTTTGTGAATAGCCTTCGACAAAGTCATTTATGGTATTGAATAGCATCGCCTGCTCGCACGTGAAATAAGGTACCAGCAAGCATATGCGTCAATATAATTGCATATGGGTATTTGAACATACTGCATAACTGTATCCTCCACGTTTGAAATGTACCATGAACGTTTTTGCTACATTTATACCAACAACATATACAGATATACCCTTTCCAATAATAATCATACCATTTTAAAGCATATATGCACGTATACGAAGAGGAACTATGTTAAAATAATTAAACATGCAGAGTTTACTTCCCACCCTGGTGTTTGTAAATTTAATACTGTAAAAAGAAAAATATAATGTAAAATTCATAAAGAAAAAGAGGGGGAGTAGAGGCTTTCAGATATCAGAAATTACCTGATGGATGGGAGGGTACATAGAATTTAAGCATACGGGACACTCTAGTAGTTCTCGAACACTGCTAGAGACAGCCAGACTAGGCTTTCGAGCAATGTGAGCAGGGTCATCCACATATTCCATAACATCGGACATGTCATCACTCTTGGCAGTATCCATAACCTCAGATTTAGTTCGGAAATCATCAAAGAAAGAGTTTCCGCTAGCCATCTAAAGTAGCACCAATTGATCCCTTCATATCCAAAGAAAGAATACCACAAAATTAACAATGCTGTTGGATATCAAACTTACAGCCACACAAAAAAAAAAAAAACAAAAAAACAAATCCCGCAAAAAGGATTACATATTACACACGATTATTTAAAAGCTAATTTGAAAATTATTCTTCAACATTCCATAAGCCCTTTTGTTGGTACCACACTACAAGTCCATGGTAACTTGTTAATGTTAAAATTTGAGTCTACCATCAAACATTTACATGACTGAACTCCTTAACAAGTTTAAATAAAAATCTGATCAACTCAAAACCAAATAATTTATAACCACAAATTTTCCAACATTGTACAATCAAGAAATAAAACGAACAATTTGTACATATTATTATCTCACAAAGATACCAAATTAACCGGTGGTTCTAAAATAAATTGGAAAAATCAAAAACCAAAACACAAAGAGATCAACACCAACAAAGTGAAAACAACAAAAAAAAAAATTCAAAAGAAACAAAAACCAAATAAAGCCAAATAATATCAAGAAATTAAAAGTAGAGTAACAGTAATTAAACCAAGTGAAAGTGAATAAAAGAAAAGTGGGTACCTTGTAAACTGCCGAATTGAACTGAAGCAGAACACTTGCAGCAACCACTTAACTGAAGCTGCTTATATAATAATAATCTTGATATAAGGATGATGATGAGGTTGAAAAAAAGAAAAATGAGGAAGTGGGTGTTTATTAATGATGAACAGAAATTCAAAATAAAGTGTTGAGAAAGATAAATGAGATTTTTCAAAGGGGAAAGATAGTCGTAGAAGAGGAGGAGCGTGTGTGAACAGTGAAGGGAGAGAGAGAGTGGGGTCACGTAAAGAACAAATGTACATTCAAACTACTGTAAAGCCTCTGAGGGTCAATGCCTTCTTAGCAAACCGCCTACATTCAACTACTCTACACGTCGTTTTTTATTTCTTTTCAGGGAAACTGTACACGTCGTTGAATTCAAATACTAACAAACACCATTATATTAATCTTCTTATTTTTGAGAAATACTATTGTTTTTTTTTCTTTTTAAATGATACATTATAGTTATTCTGTCTATAAAGAAAATATAATTTTTATGAATTTTTAATGGATATACTAAATATTTTGAAATTCGATGTGGGATACCATGTGTACTGAAAAAGAGGATTAAATGTGATTTTTGATAAAGCTAAATTAAGTTGTTATTTTAAGTATACTAGCTTTTTACATCCCGTGCACTGTACATGTTACTTTTAATATTAATATATTTATGTTTATATTATGTATAATTTTAATGAAAATTTATAAGTAATTAAATACTAAAGTAATAATTATATAATTATGATTTTAATTTGAATGCGTACAATTTCAAGGTAAGATCAAATAGTATATATTATATGAAATAGTATATGATTGACAGGTTTGAACTATTCATTTTATTTGTAACTTTAAAAAATAATAATATAAATGATTGCTGTTGTTGTGATTCGAATCTGGGAAGTTATTTGTACATTTATAAATAATAATATAACTGTTTGTTGTTGAAGGTTTCGAACCTAGAAATTTGGATAGTGCACGATTTTTATATTCGGATAATGATTGTTGTTAGGAACCGAGCCTGAAAATTTATTTGTATCTTTATAAATAATAATATAAACGTTTGCTGTTGGAGAGATTCGAACCTGAGAGCATCCTAAGAACTTATTTTATTTTTATAAATAATAATATAAATGTTTGTTGTTGGAAGGATTCGAACTGGGAGTTTGACTAGTGCATTATTTTAATATTTTGATATAATGGCTCTTATCATATGTCTAAGAAGATCCGTGAGAGGAGATAACCAAAATGAAGGTTGAACCAAATTATACATTATTCCGATTATTATAGTTTAGTATAGATAATGGCTCCTTCATTTTTTAAAAGAATAAATAATTCAGTATATTAATAGCCCAACATGGTGTAAAATTAATAAGATAATTTATTTATATAAAATAAAATGACGCCGTTTAATTCAAATAATAAATACCATTATATTAATTTATTTTTTCCGATAGATTCTATTTATTTTTTAAATGATAAATAATATTTATTTTGTCTATAAAGAAACAATAATTTTTATGAAATTTTAATGGATATATTATCTTCAAATGATGTGGTAGAATATTTTGAAATTCAATGTGTGATATAATGTGTACTAAGAAAGAAGATTAAATGTGATTTCAGATAAAGCTAATTCAAGTTGTTATTTTATTTTTAAATTACTGCTTTGGACGACAGCTTTCCATTTATTAGATTTTAGAAGATTGGCCTAACCTTTTATCAGGAAAAAAAAAAAAAAACTTTTTATTTGCAACAAATTCCAGATTTATCTCATATTAGATTCTACCCTGAGTTCCGATTCGTGCTTATTGTGTTTTTGGCGTTTTGGCACACATTAGAGCAAGTGCAATGCAGTAATTGATATAACATTATACTAAAAAATGATTTTTAGTGTTTAAATAACATTACTTAATATTGCATCAACTCATTCACTTTAAATTAAAGTGTATCTTTTTGCACTGTATAATCTATTATTAAATATTTCATGATGTGGCAAAAATGACTATAGTCATTTTTGGTAATCAAATATTCATTTATGTATTCATCTATTCATATATAGCTATGCATTGGGGCTGAGTTTTATGATTTTGATTCTATATTATAGCCATAGATAAAGAACTCGGTATATTTAATAATGTTCCAACTTCAATGTTCCAACTTCAATGTCATTTTTTAATCACCCTCGTGTTAATCATTTTGAATACTCATGTTAATTCGCGACCAGACTATTCTTGGTAGTACTGCTCAAATAATTCAATATTATGAATGAAATATCGCAAAATCACACCTTTTAAAAATATACTTTACTCTTGCATCGCAGTTGTAAATTGTAATGCATACTACACCTTAGATGTCCTTTCTTTTGATTTTTGAATATGAGTACTTTACCTCGCCTGAAATAGACATACGCTCTCTTGGTGCAAGAAGAGAAACAAGGTGTCAGTGTCTTTGATAATGATGCAGCAGCCTTAATTTTACAAACCAATACTCCTGAAGTTATTCAAGGTTCCCCTGTTTTGTGCCCGCATCATCATGAAGCAGCCTTGATTTCACAACCAATAGGACTACAATTTTTTCAACAAAGTTTACTATGTTTTTTACCCGCATCAACAGTTTGCAACTCGATATTACATTGCTCTAATACTCTCTTTTTTCATAAAAAGACTTTCGGAGACCTAAATTCTGTTGGTGTGAGCGAGTAAGTGGAGGGGGGTCTGAGCATTTGTCGAACTCGTGAACTCTTAAGCAAATACGAACTTATCCTGAGAGCCAAACCTATAGATTACCCAAGTCTTGAATAGCATGTATGTAAAACAAGGCAGAACACGAAAGAAAACATGAACAAAGTGCAAGATCCATTTAAGATATAGATTGACAGGCAAATTTCCTTTCGCTTTTATTTCGTAAACTAGGTTACCATTTCCAAAACAGTTGACATCAATTGCAGGTAAAAAGATATTCCAGAGACATATAGCTTTCAATATTGATCTTCAAAAATGGCACTCAGTTCATTTTCATTGTGACAAATTAGGATCAATAATTGCACATCTGCTATGAACAGATTATGTTATACAAGCAAACTGGAAACATTGAACAAGGTAACCTCAATTACAACAATTAGCCTTATAAGCCTCCCATCCTTGGAGTCGATACTCCCTAGCTGCCTCTGCAGGGTTGGACGCCTTTATGATTCCACGTCCCACTATAATTATGTCACTACCTCGATCAGCAATCACCTGAAACAACAAAATATGTACCCTTGTCTCATTAGTATTGGTGCTCTGACTCTCAATTTTAGACTGTATTTTATAAATCGTGAGAAATATACCAGCCACTTGACAGTATAAGATAAAAATTATAACATCATGAATTTACTGAAACACAGCAATGCTGTTCCCATCCATCCTAATCATACAAGTGCCCAATAATTTCACCATGACATCATTTAAAACCTATTTTAACCTTTTCCCTTTCTTTCTCTCTAATGATTAACAGAACACAAGTATCTCCTAAATGAAGTTGAGAATTGTAGATATAATAGGAGAAAGATTAGTAAAAATTCACGAAAACTATCTCACACTTGACGTAACTAGGACTTGCAAGGTGCACGACATGCACCACCATTAGGATAGCATTATAAGAAATTCAATATAAACCGCCATTAGGAATTAGAATTATAAGTAAGAATATGTGAACATGCCTCCCCACCCCCACTAAGAAAAAAACATAGCAAACAATTGTAAAAAGTGAAGTGGGTGGAAAAGAAATGTGAACCATTCTATAGTATAGTATGTTGATTTAACGAAGAAGATAAGCAAATAAGCAGCAAAGAAACTTACAGATTTAGGTGTGTTATACTGCTGGCCTAGGGAATCACCACCTTTTACCAACTGAACTCCAGGGGTTGCATGAATGAATGCTGGATTTAACTGTCCTGGCCATGATGCTGGATTGACAGAGATGAAGCCGATAACAAAATCTGAATGCTCTTCAGCAATTTTAACAGCTGCAGCAGTATAATCTCCTGTTGCAAGATTACCAGCAGAACTCATTTCCGCGAGCAGCAGTAGCCCCCTACCACGAGGTAAACCCTACATCATAAGTAGTTCACAGGTAAGAAATAAATTTTGAAGACTTGAATATTCCTTATACAGTCAAAGTTGAAGCAAATCGAAACCTTTAATTTCAAGCCATCCACAATTCCAGGACCAGGGATAATATGACAATTGACAATATCAGCCCAATCTAGTATACGAAAGACACCCCTGTAAATAAAATGGTTAGCCAAGGTTTGGTAATTAAGGCAAGCACAAAATGGAATTTATCCATACTACCAAGTGTAGACCAATTCTTACCCTTCGTACTGCATTGTCACTGTATTACCAATATCAGCAAACTTACGATCCTCAAAAATCAGGAAATTATGCTTTTCTGCAATCTATGGCAAATGGAGGTAAATCATTAGTTAGTCTATAGTAATGTCTATAGACTAGCTACAAATACTATTTTACACAGCAGAATTCTGAGTCTATAGTGAGTACAATGATCTGCAATTAAATCCACTCTACTCGGTAAATCAATCTAATGCTAGGTTATTAGAAATTAGCTTGGAATTCTTATACTCGTAAACTTGGGGATTATGGTTATACAGACTAGGCTAAGTAACGAGGTGTGACAGAACTAAGCTGAAAGTACATTGCTGATTTTTTGAAAACAAAATGAGAAAAAAATGTATTAAAACTGCAAATTTAACAAGGTACTGTCACCAATTACCAAAAGAAGGTAAAGGCAACAGTGTAGAATGGAACTTCAGATGCAAATGTTAATGCAGAGACAGAAATATACCAAGCGAAGCTTAGTTCCAAAATCCGGGGTAAAATCAGGAAGGATATCTACATGTGTTTTCAATAAACAAATTTCTGGTCCAACCTGCATGAACATTCAATAGTCAATTGTCAGCAACTACTTAAATCAGGCTAGCTTAATAAGAACAAGGTTCGATTGTTAAACACACCCTAATGCTGAAATAAAAATAAAATAAAAAAACAAAATGATATTTAACATTTAACGCATAAATGGCAACAGATTCAGTTCCTGCAGACGACGATATGGATAGGTTTCTCTTGCGTATTTATATAATTGCAGGGCATTGATTCCTGTGACTGCTTGAGGCTTTTAACTTACTCCAATTACATCTACATGACTACATTGACATCACACACACACACACACACACACACACACACATATTCCCGCTCTTTATATGATAAGGTTCACTTAAAAAAGTTTTTACTTTTCTCCCATTTCTCACACTGTATTTTTAACTAAATTTCTTGAGTAGCCTGTATAAATCAGCTCATCACACACATACTGACATACAGGTATACAACAATAATAAGCAAGTCAGCATAAGTAACATCAAAAATTAATAACAAATTCATATCCAAAAACAACATCGAAACTAAAAAATAAACAAAAACATCACCTTATCAGCAATATCAAGGAGTTCAGCAGCAGTAGCAACGTCAGCAGCCAAACACAAATTACTCTCCTTCTCCATCATTACCCCAAACAACCTCTTACCCATTTCATTCTTCATCATCTTAATTCTCTCCCCATACCCCAACCTCCCCTTTTTCTCCACCACCTTAACTCCCTCCGGTACCGCAACCTTCCTATTCTCCTCCAAAAACTTCAAGACCATCCCTTCCATCTCCTCTGAAACCCTCCCTCTAACTTTCAAAATCCTAACCATCTCACTCAACTTGACCATCGCATGTAACTCAATCCCATTCTCCTTCAAATTCTCCCTCCCGCCTTGCTCTCTATCAATCATTACCACCACATCCTTAACCTTCAAACCTGCCGCCCTCAATGGTCCCGCCGTCTCCAACACCGAGGCCCCGCTCGTAACCTAAACACACAAAACCACAAACATTACACACACGCACACACAATACTACCAAACTACATAACCTTTAATAATACAAGCACAAGTTCAATTTCTTCAGAGAACCAATAACTTCTCTATCGTATAACATACACACTGACACTACTACCAAACCACAAAAACATTTTTTAATACAAGTGAGAACTATTTCTCCGGAGAACCAATAACTTCTCTATCGTATTACACACACACTACAACCAAACCACATCAACCTTTAATCATACAAACATACTTTCAAACGACAACTTATTCTCCACAAAAGCAACACTTGTCCAATCTCCATCATATTTTAACTAATATCATGTCCCATAAAACTCATTACTAACATTTTAAATTCCAATAAAAATGATCACTTTTGCATAACAAGAAATGCATATTCAATATCTCATAACATAACCAAATCTTCGACAATCAAACAAGTCTGATCACCTTACATTCACTCCTACCAAACAGTAAAAGCCATTAACCATACAAGCATACGTCCATTCTCCGTAAAACCAAGTAACCAACACCTTCTCTATCCTACAATTACTAATATTCGTTAATAAAAAAAATTAACAACTTCTCTATCGTATAATAACTAATAATATCGTGTTCCGTAAAAACGATAACTATTACATAATGAGAAATGTAATTAAAATTACCAAATCTTCGACAATCAAACAAGTCTGATGAGCTTTAAAAACGCCCTCAATCGCTTTGGCAGTGCCATAATCCTTAACTTCTTTACGGCGCATAAGCATGGGAATGTTAGAAGAAGTAGAAATACACGTGGCGATGGGGAGAGCAGTGTAAGGGACGCCACAAACGACGTCGTAAGGGGAAGTGGATTGTGAAATTAGGGTTTGGGAGATTTGGGAAAGGAGAGTAGGGTAAGAAACGATTAAGCGGAGGTCGATGTAGATAGGAGAGGAGATGCCGGATTTGAGCTTGAAGTTGCCGAATTTGACGGCGGAAATGTCGTGGAGTTGGAGAATTAGAGACTCCATTGAAGGGGGTGTTTGTGGTGAAGATGATGATGACATTATTAGAGTGAACGAGAGAGTGTGAAGCGTGTTTGTAGCTGCACAAGAGTGTTTGTGGCGGCTTGGAAGTGCAGTGCTATGTAATTGCGTTGCTCTTAGGTTTTGTCTAAATTAATTTAAGAAAAATATTGACAAATATATATGTATAATCTATATCTATCAATCTATCTATACTATACTATTACAAGTGAACCATGGTTTTGTTTGGTTGGTTGGTTAACACCTTTCTAAAAAGTTAATTAACACTTTCTAACAAAATTATTAATATTAAAAAATTAAAATATTAAATATGTATCATAATTTTATACTCTTTAGAATTCTAGGAGTCCTAATCACCCCATAATTCTCAATAGTTAATACATCACACCCAATAAA
>PHNY01100685.1:0-13573 GCA_003724115.2 Anethum foeniculum
ATATATATTATTTGAGAAAAATAATAATATATTTTTCTCAAAAACGGATACTATAAATTAGTCAAAATAAAACACTATTCCATATTTGTCAGAAATAAATATTTAATCATTCAATAAATGCTTCTCTATTTTAATAGTTGATTTGAATAGATTTCTTTACTCAATTTTCTTATTAGTTTGGACTGAAATATAAATATTTATTTACAACCTTTTTAAAACTCTTGAAATTTGGTAGATGGTTAATATTTAATCAATTAAATAGTTTTTGTATCTGTTTGTGGGACCTATATGATTTGCAGGCACACCCCAAAAGTTTTGTACTTAACTTTAAAATTTACCACTAGTATCCTCCCCTCTTCATCACACACACCAAACATACATATTCCTCTCACACATAAACACACCTCCCTCAAAAATAATATTACTCTCACCCCTACCCACACCCCTTTTTCACAACCATCCATCTCTGGTATACTATATTTGTATAATTGTTTCTACAAGCAACCATGTCTGATAGGCTATCTCCTATTTCTTACCCTCAGGACTAAATCTACCGGTACTATTTTCACTTTTTTAGGTTTCTTAAAATATATCTTGCTATTAAGTAAGATTAACCGGAGAAAGATACATACTTTCTCCTGAATTCTAATAAAAACCTAAGTACTACATATATCTTCCTTTAGTAGGTTCCCAATAGAATCCCGAATTAAGTGTTAGATCCAAATAAATTTAGAGATAAAAAAATAGACCTTATATCTCAAATAAGTGTCACATCTTTATAATTTTTTAGATAAAAAACTAGATGTTGAACATATCCATCATAAGGTCAAAACACCTAAATATACCATTAAACCTATTCCTAATAATTTCTTTTTATTATAAAATATGTTGACCAAATATATATAGAAGCAAATAGAATTTTCTATTTAAATTTTTAGAATTTTAAATCAATTTATATTTAGTATTTATTATGATAATAAAATATGAGAATTTCATAAAAGATAATTTTTCCTGAATACTGTGAATATAACTTGGTGGAAACTAACTAATGAATGTTAGTATCACCTGAATTACTTTTACTGTGTGTACGATCCCTTTCCTTCTCACAATTTATTTATGATTTTTTTCTTAAATATATTCATATTGTTGGTGTATTATAAAAGTAACTTAAATGATTGTATATTTTTCAAGCATAAGGGAGTATTCAAAATATATTTTTATAATTTATTTCATTTAGTAAATTACTTTGGTAAATATGGATTGACTACCTATGACTCTCTAAGTAGTGGTAGATATGTAAGTAGTTGTTTTGGGTCTACTTTGTTATTACTATTAATTTTATGTAAAATGAACTACAAGATTGTCTAAAAAACACTGGAGTATTATATAATAACATGGTTCCAAAATTTTGTGGGCGGCTTGAAAGGCTGTAATTGCACTTCTAAACATGTTTGACGTAGAATGAAGTTTGAGTTGTAAAAGAAGCAAATGACTGCTAAAAAAAAAATCAACAAGAAGAACCCAAGGAAGAAACCCAGACATAGACCCTCTATCTACAAATCAAGGTATGGTAACACTCACCACGATGATAGGCTACATGGTCATCTAGCATCTATTTCACTCAGTAACAATTTGGGGTGTCCTTCCATGGGGGAAGAAATCTTGATGAAAGAAGCACAAAAGTCCACCGTCTCAAATATGTTGGATGATGAACCTCTTTCAATATGGTTTGCCACAAGTAAGATACTGTCCATATATAGTTGTGTGTTGACTCTTTGTTGGTCAGTGGTCATTTGTGTTTCCTTGTTAGTGAACTTTTTACCTCCTACTAAAGACCCAAGTGCTTATAAAATGATAGAGTTTGATTGAAACGATACTTTGGTGAAAGAAGCACAAATTTCCATTGTTCGGTTTCCATTAAATATCTCTGATGATGAACCTCTCTCGTTGTGGTTTAAAGCTCTCAAGCCAGCTCATGCTACAAGTAAGCTAGTGTACATATTCAAGGAAGTTTTTCACATGTATTGCCATTTTTTTTATACAGTTTTTATTTGTATAGAGAGGAGGAATGTGGAGCACCAACCTACTACTAATTTTAGTCAAGATTTTGTTATCAGATCCTCTCAATGCATTGATCCACCAAAGACTTCTCCTGCCATACGTAAGCTAGTGTAATAATAAAGGCCTTGCTCACATGTGTAGTGGTTTTTTTTACATTTGTTCTTTGTACATGCATCTCACATTGGAGGGAAGTCAATCAGCAATGTACTACAAATTGTAGTCAAGATATTGTTAGCAGATCCTCTCAATGTAACGATCATATTTTACCATTTGCTAAGAGGAGCCCACTCTGGAAGAATATTTAGTCTATGCACGTATTCCTCCTCTTCCCCCAGAATCCACACTTTGGAACTTTGTTCTCGAAAATAGAGAGTTCCCGTCAAGGATTGGCAGTAGCTTTAATAGTTAGCCTTGTCAATGTTGTTGAGAAGACCGACACCTTGCAACCTGATGTCCCAAAAATATTATAGAGAATATTGCAGAAACTCTTTGTGAATTGGAAGATAATGGGTTTGATGTCAATGTAGTAAGAGATCGTGTAGTGCACTTGCTATTAATTAGGAACAAGCGGGAGGAAGACAATGGTGAAGACTTTTTGGGTTTATTACACTTTGACCCTTAAAGTTTCACTAAAAATACATAGGTACTCTCAAAGTACAAAAACGTATCTCCATGCCCCTGAAGTATGGCTTTTGTACGTATTGGCCGTATTTCCGGTTACCGGATATAAAATTACCGTATCGGTGGTCAAGTAGAGGGGTAATATCGGAATCTATGTGTTAATCTGTACAAATGTGCATACTTCAAGGGCCAATATGTTCAACTTGCACAGAGTCTTTGTTTTCAACTAATTTTACATATTTCTTGTTTTCCCACAACATATCACATATTTCCTTAATTTTTTTATATTATCATGGCTGGGTGGAGTAAGCCATCTTCTTATGTAACCAGAGTAAATTGTAAATCTTTGTTATGGTTAAGCAAGATTGTAATGGTAAGTGTTGAATGCAATATATCTCTATTATCGGTTCTCCTATTAAATAATAAAATTTATTGCACACAAAAACTTACTCAAACATTCTACATAACAATGATTATAACATCAAGATTGTGTATTATATATACATTACAAACACACTGCTTTCCTTTCTAAACAAGAGCAATGAACAAGAGAAATGAAAAGTTTTTTTGCTAAATGTGTTAATGTGTACAAATGGGCATACTTCAGTAATCAAGTTCTAAGAATAAATAATAAAATTACTTATTTACCCTCAGCCGATACAGCTAAAAACCTTGCTGAACGGGAAAAGTGTTGGGATGTACAAAAGACATACTTCAGTGGCAAGGAGATACGTTTTTGTACTTTGAGGATTCCTGTGTATTTTCAGTGAAGCTTTAATGTGACAGACCCATATTACCACTACTACTTAAGCATAATTTATTAACTTAAACTAAGCATTAGATACTAAGCATGACATCAATAAGCATAAAGTATTAAGTTATCATTACAAACTTCCCCCTCCATACATTCCCAAAAGCACATCACTGAACCTCCCAACTAGTCCCTGATATCTACCTGGGCCAACTGCTGCCTATACTCAACTCCCGACCCTCCAGTATTCTTACGTGCGGTCTGAATAAGTCTCACCATATTCAGTGGATGCTGAAAGGTTAAACAAGAAAATGAGCAAAAAGACCAGCAAGCATATAATCTCAATAGAAAAGCAATCACAATACTGTTTAACAATGATAGCAACTGGAAAGAATAATGTAAATACTGAAACTGTAAAAGAATAAGAATATCTCAACAAGGAACGAAAACTTATCACAGCGCTATGAGCAAAGCTGGGTGATCAGCCCACGACAGTGCTCCAAATCAACATATCCAATGCTGATTCACAACTATGAGGATCCTCAGGCACTATTGGCCTAATATTATATTTATCAATGACCGGCGCCTCGGTCAAAATAGTTTCCATGTTTGGTTTAAGTGAATTAAAGGTTTCTCGCAAACTGAATTATTCTCAAAAGGAATCAAATTCTTTTATGACTGTCATTAGTGTCAAAGGAACAACGAGTTAATGATTAATCTTTAAGGATGTCAAAGTCGAGTATGAATCTTGGATAAATTTCTAAATGGACATACATCAAAGGGCAGGGTTCATTTCTGAATTACTTGAGGTATTAAGGTTCACAAGATAGTATAATTAAAGAACAATATGAATGGAAAATAAACGGAACAGTAATAGGTTTGCAAGTGAGATCTACACTTGCCTCGATACTCGGTTATCGCTCGTTTACTTTGAGTCCTATTCTTGATAGCTTCCGAACTCCTATGTTCACCTACACAAAAGTACTACTCGTCAAAGGCTAATCCTAAGTACTACCCTTTCGTAAAACTTAACTATATATCTATAATACATTTATACATATTAGAGTCACATAAGCACCGAACACGTAACATATAAGGCATACCATAATTCTATTATCACTTTTAACTACTATTCTTAATTAAACACATAACAACTTGCACATTTTCACTTAGCGTTCACAAATACTTAACTTAACTTCCTTTCTTCAAAACTTTAAACCTTATCATGGTTCACCAAATAACATACTTGAAATACACTACCATAAACTCTAAACACAATTACACTTACACGTACTCATGAAATTTTATGTACACGCAAACTTGGACCAAGATTATCACGTTAAGCACTACTATCCTATAATGGCATTTATACATAAAACATTTACATTATCAAATCTTTATAACATGTTTTCACCTTAAACTTTTTATATATAAAATTTTCTTACACCCACACCTTACAAACACACACACGCATACACACACACACCCGTACACTCACAACACGCGCACGCACACACCCGAACACTCTCTCACACACACACAAGCACACTCCCACACTTACATATACTCTTTCACACTTCTTAATTCCATCAAAATTTTGACATGACCTTTTGACATAATTCTACTAACCAAACTTCAAAATTCTCACACCAATACACCAATATAATTCACTAATTCAACCTATCTACCAATTACACCATAATTAACATCATAATCCTAATTAAAAATCAAGTATTCAAGCCCAAATATCAATCAAACAAATCTGAAAATTTTGAAATCAAAACCCTAATCTAAAAATCAAAATTTGCAAATGTAATTCATGTGACAAGATCATGATATCAACAATTAACATTTATCCTATTCATATCATAAACTTATTTAATCAAAATTCCTAAAATCACATATGACTACTACATGCAACTGAAAAATCGAAATTGATAAAGTTAATAGGGCTCAAAATTACCTTCTTCATCATCGCCCACCACCGGTTCACCGGAGTTCATCACCGGTGGTGGCAAGAACTCGGTGGTGCCCATAAATCGGGTTTCCAACCGAAATTCCTACCAATTATTGATTGTAAACTCATGGGTAACAATAAAACATCAAGTAATTTCAGTTTCAAGCACAAACAAGCAAAAATCAAAGCTAGGATTTCAAAGAAAAACCCCACCGCAGTTGATACACACACGTGCACACACAAAGCACACTTGATTTGGATTGGGGATGTTTTTAATCATAAAAACCCCATGAAAATCAAGTGGTTTTATGTTAGAATCAAACAAAAGAGTGAAGAGATGGGAGAGAGACATACACCCGAGAGAGAAAGAGAGAAACAGGGAGACACGCACAAAACGGACACACAGCCGACCCCTTAGGGTTTTATGCCCTGAGGGGTATTTTTGTAATCCCACAATTCCACTTTCTATTAAACTAATTAATATTTAATACATAATTTAGTTTTGTTAAATTTTATTCTATCAAAATAAATAGGTTTTTGATAAAAATATGTTTTTACAAATAAAAAGATCAATTTAGCTACTACCCCATGTTTTTAAAATATTTTTATTCATTATAAGGTGAAAAATATAAATTTTAGAAAACTAATGTTTATTAAATCCTTTATTCTTGAAAAACAAATATAACTAATTTAAAAATAAATGGTGGGTATATTTAAAAAGTCATTTAATTAATAAAGAAAATTTTAAAGCTAGTCCCATAATTTTTAAATACTTGAAATATTTTTTAAAAGCATTTTTAACAATCAAATTTCACATAAATAATTACAAATTTTAATTAAACATGTATAAATCAATTACCACGCATAATAATAATTCTAACGGTTGCCAAGAAAATATTTCCATGTATTTTCACATTTCCACATTTGCATACATATCATTCACTTTCTTTCACAACGGAAATGTATTAAATTGGAAATAAATTAAATATTAAGGTCTAATTCACAGAAAATATTTACGTACACATATTAACACCTTTAAATATATAAATAAAATTTTAGAGTGGTTATATTCAAGGGTTAAAGTGTAATAAACCCAGATTTTTTTAATCACATACTGCGAAAAGAGTTTGCCTTCGCTTTGTCAACTAAAGCATGGAATGAGTGGATTATTGCTCATAGGGAACAGACAGTCAAAGATATTAATGATAGCATCAGGAATCTTGACCTCGAGTTTAAAGCCATAGTAGGTGCACCTTGGCAAGTGGGATAATATTTTAGTGATTCATTGAGCAAAAGCATGTTGGAAGCAAATTTTTTATGACCTTTATTTTATTCCATGAACACGATGGTCTGTATGGTAATTTAGTGACAATCAGTGAGAACCATGGACTATCTATGTATGAGGGCATGTTGCTTGTCATTTTTTTTCCTTCTTTGGGGCTCCTTATTTGTCCATGACTTATCACTTCCATCTTGTTGGTTAGTGTCTCATAGTATCTTTAGTAGACTATATTGTGTTTGCTAGAATTGTTGTTTTATGAATATGCCTTGCTTACATGTTGTGTTTTTGTTTAAGTTACTCAGTTTTCCATGTTTAAGTTTAGTTTTTGTTTGAGATTAACTTTCTCATGATTGAAACCATATATCCCTGCTACCATGACTAATAAAAGCCAAAATATCTTGAGGGTCTGGTGGATTGCATTTTGTAGCTTAAAAAAATTTCACACTTGGAGAGGTGGCAATGCAAAATACAATATGAGCGTATTATAATGTATAAGATATATATATATATATATATATTGCTACAAAAACAGATATGGTTTGGGGCCATTGTTCAAATTAATCTTCATTTTGATGAAATGAGCTATAGTGAAGGCCATTATTATGAGCTATAGTAGTTATGAGTGCCATCAATATAGTAGGTGCAACTCACACAAGCTACAAACTACAAATACTACAAATACTATGCATTCACTTATGTTTTTTTAAATCTTCTCATTTGACCCATCAACTTTTGAACCATTGATATATAATTTAGTAAGATCATATGCCCCTCATTACACCAAGTGATATATTTCTTAATTTATTCCCAAATATATATTTCACTGTTTATGAAATCAACTCGATCGCATAACAAATTGCAATTAAAAGATTTTTTTGTCAATAAGAAAAGATATATATATTCCAAATTTGTTTATTTGTTATAAAGTAATATGATATAAAGAGACATAATAAGTGTTGTGTAAATAAACAGTGTTTAGTAAGAAGTAGTTTAATATATATATATATATATATATATATATAGATATAATTCACACCAAATTTACTACAACATTAGTCATTTTACATAATTTGAAAATAAATTTTTATACCAGTAGATTAGAGTTACTTTTACCCTCTAATAATATATATTCTACAATATGGTGGGTTAGATTCTATTTTATACCAAAATAACCTAAATATCCTAGATAATATACTAATCATAAGAGCAAGTCCAAAAGTGTCCTAGTTCAAGCCTTAAATATAATATAAAAAATTGTGTCCTAGTAATTTAGGACATGTTTAACTAAATTCAACTACAACAATGTGCCTTATCCTCACTATATATTTAATATTTTATTATTAAAAATTTTCTTTCATTATTAAAAGACAAATGTAAAGTAGAGAGAGAAAGAGAAAGTGTACAATAATTTATTATAAAATATAAGATAGGGCAAGGAGAGAGGTGACTTAAAAATAAGGCTTGAAGATGTTGTCCTAATGATATAAGGCATCATTAGGACATTGTTGGATCAATTTTTTTTGCCAAATGCCCTAAATTATAACTTGGGACATCAAATAAGGCATCTCTTGGACTTGCTCTAACACCTATAATATCACCAATGACATGCAACAACCATAAACAAGTATTGTAGATCAAATATTTTTTTAATCTAAGTTTAGTTTGTTGACAACATGTCACATTGTCCATGGTTATTTGTGAAAAAAAATTGTTATTATTATGTTTATCAATTTCATCATAACATTATTACTTCACAAGATATAAGTTGAGAAATTATATATGGAGGGATCTTTGGCATAATGTGTAAAAAATATTTAAAACTGTCCAAAATATATTAAAGGGAAATACCTTTAACCATTATATGAATGTGTGGAAAATGCATAATTTATATAGATATTTTACATAACCTCGATGTTTACTAATAGCCATAATTATCGGACTTATTCACCAAAAATAAAAAAAATTAAAAACACAATTGAGTTTTACTATTTTCAATTTTTTAGTCATTCCTATCTTTAACTTTTTTCACAAGTTTAAACCATCTAGTATATATCCTTAATAGGTGTAGAGGCCACCTTAGTTGCTATGCTCTTCTAATTCAGAATTTAATGAAGATTACCACAACTGGGCAAAAAGTCGAGAATCAAGGATTCAACAAGTTTGGTTCAAAATGAATGAAAAATTCGGGTATTCTTTTCAAGTGCCTTTAAACCAAAAATAGAAGAGTAAACTTAAATCTTGGAGATGCCTCAAAATTATGAATCATTAACAAAATGAAAATCATTCAATGTGAGAGTATTTGCAAAAAAAAAAAATATATAGGTAACTATCATTTAATTTATAGTGTCCCTAATATTTACATCGAAAATATCTCATGTGCATAATAAATACCAAATACAATGTGAGAGTATTTGCAAAAAAAAAAATTATAGGTAACTATCATATAATTTATAGTGTCCCTAATATTTACATCGAAAATATCTCGTGTGCATAATAAATAATAAATTATGCAATAATATATCGCGTGTGCATAATAAATACCAAATTAAGCAATAATTGATTATATAGGCAAACATTGTATTCCATAGCCAAATTACACAATTCTATAGCACAATACATGAGTTCTATATCACAATTCTACATTTTGCGACTATAAAACTTTGTTCATGTTTTAAATTTAAACTATATTCTACCGAAAAACGTTGTATTTTTCCCTAAAACACGCAAGATTATACATTCGAACACACTAAATTTTAGAGCTGAATCTTGTCAATGCATTGTATTATTATATAACTTTTTATATTTTTTAATTATGTATATTTCGAGGCATAAAATCTACTCAAATTACTCAAAGTATAAATACATTTTTTAATGAGTTCGTCCATAGTAGCATCCCCTTGTCAAAATTTGTTGATGAATATGATAAAGCTATTGCTCATCGTCATAGTAGATTTTGTTTGCATGAACTCAAAACGAGTTCTTAAAAAAGTAACTCACTTTGAGTTTCATACAGGTCATGTGTATAGGAGAAATGTCTTTTTCAAGTTTGAAAAAGAATTTAAGTGTGTTTCACTGTCATTATATAAAGCTGAAGAATTATATTGACAAGTCAATTTAAGAAGTTACATATAGTTCTGATGACAAAATTTATAGTAATTTGTGATTGTCATTCCATATTGCAATTCTGTGTAATTGTGCCAAAGTTGAGAATGGGGACTCTTGTGCAAACATATATTATACTTGGCAAAACATAAATATAATTTCAATTGTATTCCTAACAGATATATATATATAGGAAATATATACATTTAATGCTAAATATACTACCATATAACACACGAATAATCTCAAAATAAATAAAAAAATAAAAACAAGGTCACTGCAAAAAAGTTTGAAATTTTCGTACACATATATACAAACTTTTTTGTAGAGTTGTGCATGACATGGATTTCTTGATAAATAATATATATTTTTAGGTCGTTTGTTGAGCAACTAGATATTATCATTGTTCTAAACATCCCTGATTAAACCGATTAATCCCTAATTAGTCCTCTACAAGGTGTCCGACCGACTTGATTAGTCCTCCACAAGGTTTCCGACTAATTAGTCCTCTACAAGGTGTCCGATATGTCAATTTATTATTATAATTAAAATATAATAACTTAAGTATTGAATTGAACTTACAGTTCCCCAACAAAAGATGAGTTGTTCATACATTTTTTTAAGTATTACATAAACAAAAATAAGAAAATGTCTAAAACTAAAATCTATCATAAACATTACAAAGTTGATTAATCTACCAAGATGGTAAAATCTAATGTCTAGTGTTTAAAATTAATGGTCAGCTTTTTTTGTATATCCAAATTTTTTTTAACCTCTGCGCTTGCTAGAAAACAAGATTCTCAAATAACTAGGCAGGTGGGGTGAATGACTAGTTGATAAATTTCAAATCTTTTTCTGAAATATCAACTCGACAAGGATAAATAAATATTATATGCAGTAGAATATTAAGCATGAACAAAACAACACGCAATATTTAATCGAATTACTTTAAATAAGAATAAAGAAATTGTTGCTACAGTCCCAAGAAAAATGAAGGTGTTTTTCTTGGCTTCTTGTTAAGAACAAGTTCTCGAGTTTGGCTCACAGAGAGAGAAAATATATTACAATTTGAGTCCTCAATCTACTACACAACTAAGGATATGGTGCAATCTATTAATAAGACATTTTTGTTAAACGTAGTGAACACTCCTTTCTACAGTTGTACTATTCATGAGACATGTTGCATCTTTTTCACGACCGCCATGATCTTTATATTTTCTCCTTATCTTTAGCTGTGTGTTTCCTTTTCTTTCTCTCCAAGTTTTAACCGTAGTATTGCCACCTGTTTATGGACCATCTCCATGTATAATTTGCTAAAGTGATCTGTTTCTTCATTTCTGGAAATTTTACCTTCTTTTGTGTTGTTATGGACAAACTGAGCGAAAATATTGTGAACTCTGAATCACTTTGTAATCACACTTCTCGACGTGGTACAAGTCCAGATTTCTTCGAACTCGAGACTTCTCGATATAGCACTTCACAATATTGATCTTGACTTCACGACATGTGAATTTGCTATCTGACACTTCTCGATATGGCTTTATTTGACTTGTCAATATTGATGACTTCATGTTGGGCACATGACAGGTCTATACCATCATAACAAGCCTACTCAAGTGAATTTTTTTTTACATGATTAAATAGTCTCTACAATTTGAATACTGATAGGTTCCCACAATACTTGTCTTGTCACTTGCATTATGTAATTGCTTCTAGACTGCTAAATGATTATAATGAGCTTAGGAGTCATCAGTGTAACATTCTATAAATATTAGTCTGAAATAAACATCTCTAGGAGAAGCTCAATCGAAGATTGATTAGGCAGCAGAATAAAGAACATCTTGATTAAGGTTGCAGAAGACACTCCAAGTCATATATAATTGAAGTCTAGAAGAGCTATATAGTGAAGTGGTGCAATGCTATATCGCATAGTTGAAGATGTCGTAAAGTCACATATTTCATAAAGTCAGTATTTAGACTATGTAGTGAAGTCAGTATATCGTGAATCTAAACTCTGATATACATTGCGATATAGTGAAGTTCTTATATCGTGAAGTCTAAACTTTGATATACATTGCGATATAGTGAAGTCAAGGTAAAATCTGAGTTCACGATATTCTCAGCTGGACAATTCTACTACGAGACAAATAAAGGTATAAATCAGAGTTTAAGGGGAACAATCATTACAGCAGCCGGTACATGGAGGTGGTCCATGGACAGATGTCAAATCTACAGCAAAACTTCTTGAGAGGGAAGGTGTAAACAGAATGATAAGGGGGCCCGTGCAATGGGTAACGTGCCTTTACCGTATTGCCAAGACACAGCTCACTGGAATTGTGTGTGCACAACTCATAAGACGTGCTATATATCCAGTGCACATCCTTCTTGAGAGACAAGTAGAGGGAGATATTTTTGCATTGTGTTGTTTTTTTCCTTTTCTACTCTGTAAGCAAACTTGAGAATTCATTTTTTTAAGAGAAGCTAAGATAAATCATCACTGGTTTATCTTAGGGTTGTATTAGCGATTTGCTTCATTAATAAAAAGTAAATTGAAGTTATATTGTGTGTTGATCATGTTGTTTATTCATTCAATCACTCAATATCTTGCTTAAAGTTTTCAAATCGAAAAAGTTTGATAATTAGTCATTCACCCCCTCTGCCTAGTTCTTTTGAGAAACTCATTTCTAACACTTCACGATATGCTCCACTTCACGATATAGCCTTGGTTAGTTCTCGGTATAGCTCTTCTAGACTTCATGATATTTGAGTTTGGAGATTTTTCTGCAATTTATTATCTTCAATAGTCTTCTCTGCAACTTGCTTCTTGAACAATCTTCATTGAAGTACTTCCAATTTGATTTATTCTATAATATTTAAAAAAGACTATTGCATGGAGATCTCTAAGCTCATTTTGACATTTGAGCTGTCTAGAAAAACAAACAGGACAAGTACACTGAAACCTATCACTAATTCAAATGGAAGACTCCATTTGTTCATGTAAAGAGACATTGGTACTTAAGTAGGCTTGTTATGATGGAATAGACATGTAGGTGTACCTAATATTCTATCACTCTAAATTAAATAGCCTTATAAAGGTGAGAAATACAATATAAAGGGACTAAATAAATGATTTTATCTATGTAAGGCTTTATAAAATCGTGTGTATTGATTTTGATAGCACTTCCCCTTGTAAAACCTTAAAGAAATCGAATGATTTTATTAAGTTTAAAATTCTGCAGAGCTTCCCTTTAATGTGATGGAGAATAAGTTATTGTCAAATCAAATAGATCTGATTGATATAGGGTAGATAGTTTGGAGAAGGGAATTGGAGACGTGGCTACATAGAAACCAAGTATTTTGAATCTTCAGGAGGTCGCGCAGCTAGCTGGCGACCAATTGCCTTCATTTGGTGATGACATGAATACCTGTGAAGTTAAGTGGTGACAAGAATAAAAGAAATTAGCCAATGTGCTTTCTTGATTTTTTGTGGTAACATGTATCGATTTGGGGGTGACAATTTTGTTGAGCAAGATTGAAGCTGGATACGTTATCTCAACAGTACTGGTTTGGATAACTCAACATAGAACAAGGACTTGAAAATAATACTATGTTCCACTAAGAATCAGTACAGATCGATGTTATGGTATATACACAAAGATCCTAGTAGCTGCAGTGAAGAAGGTTGAAGTCATTCGTAGCAGTTGGTATGATCAGTTTGAAGACCTAAAGGATTCTAAGTGAAGTTGTTTATATGTGGTAGAAGACTTGACAATGTTTTGAAGAGTTCATGATACGAAGG